>CAUYQV010153409.1:0-25178 GCA_963574575.1 Galagoides demidoff
CCCTGCTGCCTGGTACCAGAGACAGATGGAACATCTGAGAAGCCTTTCCAAAAACAACATAATTCAGAGAGAAAGGCCATGAGTACATGCCCCTTCATCTTCTACTCTGGTCACTAAAATAAAACATACCATTTTCTGTTATCTGCTATTCATCTGCTGGTCACCAAAAATCATACCAGGTAGAGTACGGGAAAGTTTGTGGAACATGAACATATATCCAAGTAGGACAGAAGAAGAAAAATTTAAAATTCTGATAAAACAATTATTAAATGATAGTATTAAATAAAGTCATGGCTGGTTATGAAATAGAAAGGTTTCCCCTTCTTAGTTATTACAGCAACATCTTTATTGGAAAACCAATTTTTAGTTTATATTTTTCACAGTACAATTTTGACTACAAACATAATTTTTCTGTCTATAGTTATTGCTTGCTCCAGGCACTTTCATATTCAATCAACAAATATGTATTGGGTACCTAGCAAGGGCCAGGTACTTGAGACAACAAGCCTTCCTGGTCATTATCTCTTCCCAGGTAATCTTAAGTTTTCTGTATGAAAAATGTCTTTCAAAACAGTTTGAAAAAAGCTTTCTGATAAGCCACTGCACACCTTAGAACAAGTTCACAAGTTTAAGAAAAACAAACAAAAACTGTAATTAACATGCAAGTTGCATCCACATAGATCTGTGTTCTAGAGTTACTGCTATAGCCTAAGAACAGAGAGTAGAGAATACTATATTCTAGAACAGTGATCTTCAAAATTTGGTGAACATAAGAATCATTTGGAGCTTTTATTTAAAAACATGGATACAACTTCATGTCTACTGAATCAGAATTTTCTAGGGGAATGTATGCTTTTATTGAAGTATCTTTGTTAATGAAATTAACTCCCTGTTTAAAAGAGATTTTTCATTTAGTAACTTATTATTTAATAGATGACTAGTTGTGGTTATCTTCATACCAATTCCCTAGTCCTCCTCACAAATACGATATTTTCCTACTTTCCATTCCCAGTCTATGAAAATTGGAACTGACATTTAATGCACTGTTGGCAAGATAGATTTTTGAGCTATGTTGTAAAGGAAAAATGGCAAACAAACATCTTTATATTTCTAACACTAGGCTAAAATACAATCAATTCATAATAACAAATGTCATTGCCAAATGGTATTGTAGGCTCTCCGTTTTCAAGTGATCTGAAAAAATATGTACATTGCCTTTTGATCAAAAGGTGGACAAAGTAATGGAGGACTTCATGAATCAACCAGGGTTCATAACACCAACTTGACTGATGTCAAATTCTGCTTCCAGAACCACGGAAGGTTTGCTTTTCTAAATAAGTATTCCTATATTGTAAAGTTCAAAAATAATTCTCAGGAAACAGCAGTTACTGTAATCTACAAACTAGGTTGTCAAAATTGGTCAATGATATCCTCCAAAGATAGGGACAAAATGAAAGCCTTTGCTGATTGCACGACCAATCATCTCCTATCAATACTGATTATCTTGCAGTTTCCCTGACTTGTTTCAACTTGTTGTTGAGAGTAAAGTGGTAGCATTACAGCATTATGGTGGCTCTATCACTCAAAGAAAGTTAAAAAAAAAAAAAAAAGAAAAAAAAAAGAAAGTATCTCTAATACTAAGTGCATATCTGGCTTCTAAGAATGAATACAATGTATATATAAAAAAAATCAGTGCTGTTTTTCCATTCCTGATGAGAAATGACTCAGTATTTCAATAAACCAGTCATGATTTTAAAAGTTTTCAAATGTTTATTTATGAGTTTTTTTAATTTCTATTTTTCTATTAAATGTTTAAGAAGCTGTTTCTTTCTCTGCATAGAGGCTATTGGGTTACCCCAAAGCTGACACTGAGGAAAAAAAATCTAAACTAAATTTACAGGGTTATTTCACTGTTGAAATTCTGAAGGCATTTTAATAGATGGGGAGGAATAAGTCTTCAGTTGGGTTTTGTTTTAAAGTAAACATACATCCGTCCTGTGTGCTTACAATTCTAATGTAGAGATATAGGTTAAAGGGTAATAAAGAAGATGGCACCCTTCCTTGAGACACTGTTCCTTGAGAATTAAGAGGCATGGTGTTTTTGGGGACAGGGGAATGAGGGTCAATCCAATCTTTTAGCCCAGAAGTTAAAGATAACTCCAAGCCAAGAGTAAATGGGTAAAGCTTATCTTGAGTGGCAAGATATCACCTTTCTATCATCCTTTCTACCTACTACATCCAGGCCGCAGGGCCCCCTTATGGTTTTTACAGGACTTACCCTATGATCCACACCTTTCCTTTATTAACCATTCTTTTCCAATCTTACCTGTCTCTGGTAGCTGATAAACACACCCTTTACTTAGTAGATTATTACTTGGTCCTGGGTGATATGTCAATGTTTTATTCACTCAAACTTTTTTTTTTTTTTTGAGACAGAGTCTCACTTTGTTGCCCCTGGTGGAGTGCTATGGCATCATAGCTTACAGCAACCTCAAACTCTCAGGCTCAAGCAATTCTCTTGCCTCAGCCTCCTATGTAACTGGGACTACAGGCACCCACCACAGTGCCCGGATAATTTTCAAGATGAGGTCTCACTGTCGCTTAGGCTGGTCTCAAACCCATGAGCTCAATAAATCCACCTGCCTCGGCCTCCCCAGTGATGGGATTTCAGGCCTGAGCCACCACACCTGGCCTATTTACTCAAACTTTTATAGTCTGCTTACTCCTCCAAGAGAAATGAAGCATTTACCAAGAGAAAATAAGGAAACAATAAACACAAAAACTTAGAAGACTAAAATAAACCAAATCAGTTCATTAAGGGGAATGTAAAGGGAAATAATTAAATTTTAAAATGCTTAGACCAAATACCAATGCTGTGCAAACCCCTCATAAATTTAGTTTTAAGCTTCCTGATACTCAAAGCAATAAAGAAAATAGCTGTATGTTTTAATTAATTTTAAGAAGTTAGATGTTCCTGGAAAAGTCATTTAACCTTTTAAAGGATTAGTTTCCCCATCAATGCAATAGGAGCTAACATAATATCTAACTACCTCATAAAGATTTTGCGAGTGTTAAACAAACAAATACATGTATATGAAGTGTTTAAAACAATGAGGATATACAGTAACTGTTAAAGATATTGGCTGCTATTATTATTATTGCTATTATTAGCTTATCATAATAGCTGGATTTTCTTGCCCCTAAACACTGGAAATAAATGAGTTGTATGCATGTAGAAGCAATACAAATAAAATACAGTACATGATATTCCTGGTAGCAATTTTCCCCAAAATACAGACAGGCTTTATAAAACTTACTTCTTAGATTAAATCTCTACACAGCCATGGACATACAGTTTAAATTATTTAATAATTCCTCAGTTTTTTCTGTTAATTTCCAGAAGCAGGTCCTATCCATTCCATGTTGGATTAGAGGTCTTTTATTGAATGTCTTTTTCACTGATGAGGAAACTGACACTTAGAGAGATAAAGTAGCTGCACTTAATTAGCCTTCTTCCTGGTCCTAACTTAGGGAGTTTTAGAAGACAGGAGAGCGGAGAAGAGAAAAGGGGACAGGGAGTAGAATGAGAGAGCGTGAAGTAACTGATGGAGCATAAAGCTCATGAAGGAACAGCAAATCTGGAGCAGGAGACTAATGAGGAAACTACTACCTGGGAGCATAAGGCAGGCAGGTGCAAGAAATGGGACAGAGATTCAAGATGATAAAACTTCCTTTCATTGTTTGACCTAGGACTAATCCTACCTTAAGCTATGAAGAAATGAGACCTATCAGAGGCTTGGATTGAGGAATTCCCCAAAGTATGGGCAGGGGATAAAAAATTTGAAGAGGGTAAAATTTGAAAAACAACTACTCTTTTAGAAAGTGAGTTAGCTCTTGCAAAGAGACTAGATGTTCCTGGTTTTTAGTTGTTCATAATGGGGTAGAATAATAAAATACAGGTCAGGTGAACTATTTGGTATTAGAGAGTTTCACAGCCATACAATGTGATTCTCCTTCAGGGGCTTCCTTTTACTTGGCAACTACTGAAATGTATTCATTCCTTTACAGGGAAGAGTTATTTTCAGTCAGTGATGCCTCCGGACTGCAGTGAATTCTTACTGCAGTAACCTGTGTGAACTGCATAGAAGGATTCCAGTGATACAGCCTTCAGCTGGGGTGTCAGGGATAGATGGATTCCAGTGATATAGCCTTCAGCTGTGGTGCCAGTTCTCCTACTGGGAACTCAGTGCAAGGATAAATCAACTTTTGCTTTTCTGCAGGAAGGTATGAATGAACTGATCAAGTGAGGCAAAGGGACTGAGTAACAAAGAAAAGGCACCGAAGTTAGTAGGACAACAGCAGCAGAGTAAGTTTGCAAACAGAAACAACAGAATTTTTGGTGGTTTAGGAAAACAAAAGATTAAAAAAAAAAGACTACTCCATCCTGTCTCTGCCTGTTTTCCTTTCTTTTAATGAGACTATAAATGAGTGGCTTATTGAGCCAATTGAAATGCAGGCACTTATAATTCCTCAGGGTTTAATGAATTTTGAATATAAGTATCATATTGCACATAAGCATTTGACTGCTTTTCTTTTCTTCTTCTTTTTTTTTTTTTTTGCAGTTTCTGGCAAGGACTGGGTTTGAACTCGCTACCTCTGGCATATGGGGCTGGTGCCACCTCTGAACTCGCCACCTCTGGCATTTGAGCCACCCTTAAAAGGTGCCGCCCTGACTGCTTTTCTAGATTAAAAAAATGTAGGAAGAGTAAATCACCCTTGAAAATTAAAACTTTCTCCCTGCATTCCACATTCACTATACTAGTTCTAGTACCAATGTTCTAGTACCAATAACAATTACTTCAGTTGCAAGTCCCAGTCTGCTGGTTTTCTTCCTTTTCTACCTTCGGCACTCCTATGACCCCAGTGAGTTTGGAGTGGAGAAGTCTGGATCGAAACTTATAGTTATTGGTATTTACTCTCACAACTGAGGATGCTTTACTTAAAAAAGTTAAAAACATGACTAAACCAGAGAAAATTTAATTCAAGAAAATAGAAACCCCAAGAAAGACAATTTAAGAAGTCCAGTATGTAAATCAATACCAAAAGGACCCATTAATATTTCTCATATATATGCACAACAGATTTTTTTTTCCTTCAAAGGACTACAACTATTAATACATTTCACAGAATTTAATACAGGTTAAATAATTAAAAACAGGACTTCCTATACATACCCATATTTTCCTTTGATAAGGCATCATCTGAACAAACATTTTCAAAAGAATATTTTAAAATTGCTTTCCTAGAAAAAGAATTTGGCAGATTTAGCTTCAAAAGATCAATCATGTATAGTTAAATGATCATAATGTATATCAGTGATAATTGAAGATTATGACCGTGCATTTATTTATTTTAAGTACCCTTCCTTGGTTGTTTTATGCATTAAGACAGCATGATGCAGTGAAAAAAGGGGGAGGACTAGTACTGATTTATGGCCAAGCACAATGGCTCATGTCTGTAATGCTAGCACTCTGGCTGACGTGGGAGGACTGCTTGAGGCCAGGAGTGTGAGACCAACCTAGGCAATATAGTGAGACCTTGTCTCTACAAAACAAAACAAAATATATGGGTATGATGGCATGCTCTTGTAGCTCCAGCTACTCAGAAGGCTGAGGCAAGAGGATTGTTTAAGCCCTCTTGAGGCATTTGAACTTGCAGTGAGCTATGATGCCACTGCACTCTACTCTAGACAATAGAGTGAACTCTGTCTCAAAAAAAAAATATATATATGTATAGATATTGATTTCACTAGGTGCAAAGCACTAACAATCTACCAAGCACTTTACACAGGCTAATTCATGTAATCCTCCTCCGAAAAAACCTACTAAGTAATTCTTACTCTTATTACATAAAGAAACTGAGAAATTTGAGATATTAGAGAAATGAAAACTTTGAGATCTTAAGGAAATAGTTGAACATGATAGAACTACACTCTCTCAGACTACAAAATCCATGCTTTTCCCACTATACCGTTAAATATGTTGCTGATTTAGAGTCAGAAAACATTTGTTCAAATGGACTTTCTTTAAGATCTTGAGAAAGTCAACTTAGTTTTTCTAAGCTACAAATTTTTTAACTTTCAAATGGAGAGAATTATGAAATAACACTTCATATTTGATGGGTCAGTGTAAAGTGTAACTGAGATAAGACAGTGAAAGACCGTTTTTAAAATTTAGTGATTTGTCTTCTGAAAAGTTTTATTGATATATATATACACACACACATATATATAAAGGTGTATGACTAGTTCAATGATAAACACTAAAACTTGTCATCAGTGGCTTATTAGTTCAATACGAAGGCCTATTTCTGATCTGCATGATCTATTTTTATTTTCGCAGTTTTTGGCTGGGGCTGGGTTTGAACCCACCACCTCCAGTATATGGGGCTGGTGCCCTACTCCTTTGAGCCATAGGCACCTCCCTGCATGATCTATTTTTAAACTAAAAACCTACTTCTAATCTGGTTGCTCCTATAATATGCATGTATTAATCTTTAAAATTTCTGATTTAATATATGTATATAAGTATAAAAATATCTCCATTCTTCTAAGACTACTACTTATCATTCTATTGATTCTTTCTGAAAATTGTAAATACAATAGTTCTCTAGTGAAACAGAATCAAAGACCCTAGGAAATGTTATGTAATAATTAAATCCAACATAAATAGTTTAATTTTATCATAATACTTTTTAATTTTAAAAATCATACCTTTTCCGTTTTCTAAATTTGGACTTTTTCTTTTCAATATTGTTAGAAGCTTGTATCTATAAAAGAACAACAAAAAGATGAGTTGGAAACAAAAGCAACAAAGTAGTATATAGTCTGAATTGAAGAATTAAATGGAAAAATGTAGTAATCCTAAAAGAATGAAAACACCAAGCCTATCTATCAAAGTAAGAAATCCAAATTTACGTCTCACAATATTTTCAAATCAAATAGTGACCATGAACAGTTATCAAGGATTTCTAAAATTACTAAGATTTTGTGTAAGCACAAAATCCAAGCAGTTAACATGAAGACTTACATAGGATATTTAATACTACTAGTTCAGAAATACTAAGATTAAGGGCATACAGTTTATCTAGAGGAAAAACTCATACAAAATAATTATGCATTTACTACATGGTTTTGTTGACAAAAATTCAAAAACAGGAAAAACTAATATATGGCACTAGAAGGCAGGACAGTGATTACATTGGATGTGGGAAATATGACTTGATGAGGTCATGAGAACACTTTTGGGATTTTGAAAATGTTTTGTTTCTTGATCTTGTTAAAAAGGAAAGTTAATTTTGTAAAAGTTCATCCAGTTTTGTTTACATTTATGATTATCATTTTTATATGTTTGTACTATAGTTATAAATCTAAAAGTAAACATGTTTAAGTTATCAAAAGATTAAAAATAGAATAGAGGCCGGGCACTGTGGCTCATGCCTATAATCCCAGCCCTCTGGGAGGCCAAGGCGGTACATTGCCTGAGCTCAAAAGTTTGAGACCAGCCTGTGCAAGAATGAGACCCCATCTCTACCAAAATATAGAAAAACTGAAGCAAGAAGATCGCTTGAGCCCAAGAGTTTAAGGTTGCTGTAAACTATGATGCCAGGGCAACAGAGTGAGACTCTTATCTCCAAAAAAATAAATAAATGAATAAAAAAGAAGAAGAAGAAGAAGAGAACGGAAATCATAATCAGCAGGGTCAAGTCTCTATGACATCTCTGACCTCTGGAAGAATCTGTAAATGAACCAAATAGTACTTCTAGAAAAATCAATCATTGAATTTAAGTTCAATGAATGAGCTAAAAAGCTGATTAGATACATTTGAAAAGAGAGAATAAGTACTCTGGAAGGTAGATTCAAAGAAATCCTCAAAGCTATAGCAGAGAGAGAAAAAAATTATTTTTGGAAGAACAGTTACGAGGCCTGGAGAACAGAATGATAAAGTCCAGCATGCTTCTCAAAGGAGTTACATAAAAGTAATACAGAAAGAGAAGAGAAGAGAAAATATATTAAATAATAATAGCTAAGAATTTCTCAAAATTAAATGTACCACACTGTAGAAGCCCATAGTACCAAGCAAAAGCAATGAAAATCAATATTGTGACACATAATGGTGAAATTGCACACAGCAAAATAAAAAAGTACATATTAAAAGCAATCTGAAAGAAAAGATAGACTATAAAGGAAGGGCAATTGGACTTTAATAGACATCATATCAACAACAATACCTAGGAATATATCTTCAATTAAATTATACCCAACAAAACTGTAATTCAAGAAAGTATATTGTGTATTTGTTGAGGTTGTTCGAGGAGTACCAAAAAGTTCAATAATGTTTTCTCTACTTTTTTTGAATGTTGATTTCCATGATTATAAAAAAAGGTAAAATTTTAAAATACAATTTGTTAAAAGAGTGAGATTTCAAAAGGTCTAACTTTGAAAAAAGAGCTAATAAAGGATATACTTGGGAGAAGAAAGACTAAAAAAGAAGATAAGCAAATTAATAGCTAAATCTGGATAAATTTATGTAAATCTAAATAAACACTGACATAAAAAGAGACTAATTTGTAAAGAATAAGGAAGATTCCATGGTATACATATACCACAGTTTATTAACCCATTCATGGGTTGATGGGCTGGAGTTGAAGAACATTCTCCTTAAAGTATTCCAAGAGTGAAAAAGCAAATATCCAATGTGCCCAACACTAATATGACACCAATAGATGAACAACTATATGCCCACACCAGAGAAAAACACAACTAAATTCAAGTGGGGGAAAAGAGGGAAAAGGGAAGAGATAGAGGGGAGGGGGGAGGGGGATCAGTAAGCTCTCACCTAACAGGCACAATGTAAGGGTATATGGCACACCTCCTGGGTGAAGAGCTCAACTACAACTTGGACTTTACACACAAAAGCAAACAATGTAACCTAATTGTTCATACCTTCACATGTATTAATCTGAAGTAAATAAAGTTAAAATCAAAGGACCATATAAAAAATAAAGAAGGTTTTTATAAAAATAGGTAACTAAATGGAAGAGGAAAAGAGGTCAGACCAAGGTGAAAGTATTTGGAACCTTGAATTATTCAAAAGGAGAGAGATGGTGATTGAATTTAAACTGTTAAATTAATTTGACATGTTCATCTTTAAGGATAATTGCCAAAAGAAGAGAAATATAACAAACATATGAAAAAATGCTCATTGTCCCTAATTATTAGAGAAATGCAAATCAAAACCACCTTGAGATGTCATCCAATCCCAGCAAGAATGGCCCATGTCACAAAATCTCAAAGCTGCAGATGATGGCGTGGATGTGAAGAGAAAGGAACACTTTTACACTGCTGGTGGGACTGCAGTCTAATACAACCTTTTTGGAAGGAAGTGTGGAGAACCCTCAAAGAACTCAAACTAGACCTCCCATTTGATCAATCCCATTACCAGGCATCTACCCAGAAGGGAAAAAAAAAATCCTTTTATCATAAGGACTCTTGCACTAGACTGTTTATCACAGCTCAATTTAAAATCACCAAATTATGGAAACAGTCTAAATGCCTACCAACCCAAGAATGGATTAACAAGCTGTGGTATATGTATACCACGGAATACTATTCAGCCATTAAAAAAGATGGAGACTTCACATCTCTTTGTATTAACTTGGATGGAAGTGGAACACATTATTCTTAGTAAAGCATCACAAGAATGGAGAAGCAAGAATTCTATATACTCAATTCTGATATGAGGAAAATTAATGACCTAGTACATAGTGGGGGGAGGAGGAAGGGGAAAGCAGAGAGAGAAGGAAGAAGTGGGTGGGAGTTCATGGTGTGTGACACAACTTTTGGGGATGGGACACAATTATAAGATGGATTTTATCTGACAAATGCAATCAATGCAACCTGGTTCTTTGTACCCTCAATGAACCTTCAACAATAACAAAAGAAAAACAAAAAGAAAGAAATGCCCAATTCTACACAAGTCATGGAAATCAAACAACCTGCTGCTGAACAATTATTAGATCAATGATGCAATTACAATGAAAATCAAAAGATTCTTCTAACTGAATGATGAAGGGTACATAAGTGATCAAAATCTATAGAAGTCAGTAAAAGCAGTCCTAAGGGGAAAATTCATAATCTTAAATGCCTACATCAGAAAGAAAGATTACAAGTTAAAAATCTAATGACATGTTTTAAGGAACTAGAAAATAAAGAACAAATCAAACTCAGAGCCAACTGAAGAAAAGAAATAACCAAGACTAGAAAGAAACTAAATGAAACTAAAAACAAGAAAATAATAGAGAAGATCAACAATAAAAAAAATTGGCTAAAGAAGTTTGTATAGAATGATTTTGCTTCATTTCTATATGTGATTTTGCAAATCCAAAATTAAACTAAATGTCCAGAAAATTATAAACAATATACTAAGGTGCTTTAATAAAAAAGAAAAAATGTTGGCTCAGCACCTTAGCTCAGTGACTAGGGCGCCAGCCACATTTACCTGGGCTGGCAGGTTTAAACCCAGCTGGAGCCTGCCAACCACAATGACAACTAAAACAAACATATAGCCAGGCATTAGGGTGGGCGCCTATAGTTCCAGCTACTCTACTTGGGAGGCGGAGGCAAAAGAATCACTTAAGCCCATGAGTTTGAGGTTGCTGTGAGCTATGACTCCACAGCACTCTACCGAGGGCGACATAGTAAGACTCTGTCTCAAAAAAAAAAAAAAATGTTATGGAGCTGCTTAAAATGTGGTAGCTCTTTCCTATATAAATACGTCTCTAATATATTATTGAGTGAAAAAAGTAGAGTTCAGTTTATTCCATTTATGTTAATAAAGTATACTTACTTATTTTTTATATTTTGTTTATTTGTAAGCATTTATTTATACATATAACACTTATGTTTATGCACACATAGAAATACTTACGTATATAAAACTGGTAACAGTTTTCTGTTAACGGTTTTCTGAAAACTGGCAGTTTTTTCTTAAGATTAAAAGTACTTAATCTCTTATGATTAAAAGCTGGAAAAGAACTTATAGCTGTATGTTTTTGTTTCTCTCAAAATGCTGCCATTGAAGAAACTCGCAAAAGTTATAAAAAACAGGCTCGGCACCTGTAGCTGAAGTGGCTAGAGTGCCAGCCACATACACTGGAGCAGGTGGGTTCAAATCCAGCCCAGGCCTGCCAGACAACAATGACATTTATAACCAAAAAATAGCTGGGTTTTGTGGCGAGTGCCTGTAGTCCCAGCTACTTTGGAGGGTGAGGCAAGAGAATCACTTAAGCCCAAGAGTTGGAGGTTGCTGTAAGCTGTGACGCCACAGCATTCTACCTAGGGCAACAGCTTGAGACTCTGTCTTGAAAACAAACAATAAAAATAAAACAATATGGAAATGTTTGTGATATAACACATTGATGAAAAGATAATAACATATTAATCAATGACTAAAACTATACAAAATACACACACATATAAATGCTTATAAACAAATATACCAAGTTATTAAAATTAGTATAATTCAGATGATGGTTTCTGGATAATTTTAAAATTCTACCTCCAAATATATTACCTTATTACTTTAAAAAATAATCACGATTAAAATCTGGGACCTACCCATAAAAACAGACCTTTACCTAATCCTAACCATCTAATAGAACTATGATATTATTATAAGTTTGAGAATTTCAAATTTTCTTACATCCTTAACTTCCTATTCTTTTTTTGGGAGAAATTAGGAAGAAAATTAAGTGCATTTATTAAATAGGCACTTACTATAATAGAGTAACTAAAGAAAGGCTTTGTGTTTTAACCTTTACAACAGTCATATAAGGTAATTATATTGTTACCAATTTAGAGAGATTAATTGAATCATGGTAAAAGATGTTTAAGTTAACTTGCCTAAGGTCACACAACTACTAGGAAGCAGACCTAAGCTTTCAGAGGCAATCTGTTTCATTTACACATTTGTATTCCTTCTACCACAAGATACTGTTTCCTGAATACACATGCACACACACTCATACACATAAATATGTGTATATATATATATATATATCTCCAAACATCTTTTAAAATCTATTACAAGCAATGCACCAGCTATTCTATCTGTTCTTGGTACAGTTTTTATTCTTTACTAATATGCCAAATTGACTCTGATATTTATTATGGATATTAACTATGGCTTGCATAAGTTCTTTGACATTCTAAAAGTACTTACTGAGCTATTAAAAATATTTGATAGCTTATGACCTGCCTTTCTTTTAATCAAGTGAAACTCAGAGTGATTAGAATGACTTAGTCAGAGTCTCTTTCACTCAGACTGTTAATGAGTGGGGCAGAGGTGGTCAGTTAGGTGCATTGGTATTACTCATCTCTATCACAGATAGTTGAACAGCTAAAAAGGTGGGCTAAGGGACTTGTACAAAGGTGGCAGAGACTTGTACAAAGAACATCCATATTTCACCCTAGTAGGCACTTAAGAATGGTACCCAAGACCGCAACACTCATATCTTGGTTCAAAGAAGTGGCAGCAAGTGCTACTACCACAGCAAACGCTACTACAACTTAGCACAGGCCAACCCATAACCTTAACAACTCACTCCTCAATATCCTCTCATGATTCAAAGGGAGGCAGGGTGACACAGGGTGACACTGTGATTAGCTTTGATCTAGCAATTCCTCCTCGGGACTCTATCTTATAAAGAGGGAAATGGGGGTTAAGGTGTAGGGCACACCTCTTGGGGGTGGGACACAGTTATAAGAGGGACTTTACCTAACATATGCAATTAGTGTGACCTAATTCTTTTTATCCTCAATGAATCTGAAACAATAATAAATAAATAAATAATAGCACAAGTATGTTAAGAATATGTGTACAAAAGTGTTTACTATAATTATCGTTTATATCGCTTAAACCATACCAGCATTTTGAAAATACCCATATGTCAGCAATACAGGTTGATAAAACTTTGATACATCTGTTATGGTATGCTATGCAGAAGGTTAAAAACGATATTGATTTGTTAGTCAGTAGTTAAATCTATAGAGTGACCTATATAATGAGATCTCATTGTTATAAAAATAATCATAAAACATTTATACATGTACACACAGTTATTTATATAAATAAATAAAATACAAACTGCTAAGATTTGTAAACCTGGGTAAGTGGCTATAGAGACTATTATTTACTTTTTATAATCCATTTTTGTATTGTATTTTTGGTGGTAGTCAACATCCCTATCCCTATTTTTTCTTCATTTGTGAACCAGAGATAATGAATATCTCACATTATGAGATATTTATTTGCTGGAATAAAATGAAATAACACACATGTAATGCCTGCCACTTAGTAGGCACTTAATATATTGCACCATTATTATATTTTGCTTTCATACCAACAGCTTTCTTTTGTCTAACTATAACATTTGATATAAAACAATACTCTCTTAAAAACATCCCTCAGTGCCCAAGAATCCAAAATGTGCAGAAAAATAAAAGCTACCTTACTAAGTGAAATCAACACTCAAACTTTAGTAGGGATGCCTTGTCAATATTTTAACAGGAACTAAAGAAAACTAATTAAGATTAAATAAAAGTATCTAACGAGCACTGTGTAGATAGGAGTAAGTTCCTTAACTTTTCTAAGCATAATTGCCCTTCTTTGTAAAATGATGATAATAATAATTGCTCTTTTTTTTTTCTCCCATGCGTCTGATGTAAAGGATAGTATTTGTGGAAATGCTTTATAATCTGGAAGTACCATACAGATAAAGAATTGTTTTTAAGGCTCGGCGCCTGTAGCACAGTGGTTATGGTGCCAGCCACATATACTGAAGGTGATGGGTTCAAACTTGACCTGGGCCAGCTAAACAACAATTGACAACTGCAAAAGAAAATAGCTGGGCATTGTGGTGGGCACCTGTAGTCCCAGCGGCTTGGGAGACTAAGGCAAGAGAATCACTTGAGTCCAAGAGTTTGAGGTTCTAATGTCATGGCACTCTACTGAGGGTGACATAGTGAGACTCTGTCTCAAAAAAAAAAAAAATTGTTTCTAAAAACTAGACTTACAGCCATTTACAAGCAAGAAGTTTAAGATAATATAAGAGTCAAATGAAAAATACTCCAGTGATTTACAAAGCAGAGTTGTTAAAGGAAGCTGTGGTAGTAGACCATCACAAGATTCCTACTCTGGCTCTGATGCTCTTTGGTTAGTCACTTAATACCTTTGGATCAATTTCTTTTAAGAATAATTATGGTAGTACCTATGGTAGTGTTTTTCAAACCTACCAAATCCAATAACTCCTTTCATAACAAATAATTTGAGACATTCCATTTCCTAACTTAAAATAAAAATCTTAGACCATTAGCTATAACCAAATATCTAAGTTCTCCTTCTTTCTTTTAGCAATGGAATCTTCCCCCAAGCTGGACACCTAGAAATTGTATTTCCTATCATTCCCTTGACACTGCGTGTAGCCATAATACTAAATTTTGGCCAATGGGAAGTGATATTTGAAGCTTCAAGTTCATATTTTCTTCTTCAGTTAATTGTTTGTGACTTTTCTCTATTTTACTTCTTTCATGGGCAAGGATGTGGATACGGTAATCAACCTTTGACCATATAGATCAGGACTGTACATTCGGGTAGGGAAGGAAGCCAGCAGTCTGGATGATCTTATGGAGCAAAGTCTCCTCCTAACCTGAACAAATGACCCACCTTTGTTAAGACATATGATAAAGTGATAAACTTTCACCTTTTATGACTCATTTAATTTGGAGTCTTATTACAGCATTATAGTCTCACCCTATAAATACATATGACTACAAGAATAATTTCAAAAAATTATAACTAAAATATAAAATAGAAACAAAAATACATTTTATTTACAACTACATTTGAAGACATAATAAGATAAATTCTAGTCATCCCTATCATGAATAAGTTTGGATATAAGTGAAATAGGATGGCCATTGTTATTCTATACATATTCTACAGGAAAATATGCCAGCAGAAACACTCGTAAACAGAAGAATAAAAATCACACACAGGTTGATTAATAGTAGAGTAGACATTTGTATATGATAGGAAAGAAGCTAATCTTAAATGGAATAGAGATAATATTGCAAAATAAAATACAGATTATCTAAGTATAGAACATGAGAAGTATGATATTCTCCCAAATGATCTGGGCAAAATAATTCCCTATGGGGTGACCTAATAACAAAATATCACAGAAAATAAATATATTGGACCACACATTTTTTCTTATATTTTGAAAACCCTCAACTATAACTTTCAGTAGGTAAGGAAGACTATTTTGATGATAAATAAAAGAAAGAAAATGTTTTTATGAATTATGCTTTTATGTCTATTAATTTAGTAATATTTGATTTTAGGTCTATCAAAAGTTATCTCAAATTTCCTATTACACATTTATTACTACTTTCTATGGTTTTTCAGAAAGTTCTGCCTTTTATAGCTAAACATATAGTTAAAAATGTTACAGTATGTTTAATAGAGATTAAGTAAATTACTCAGTACTTTTATGAACAATCTGTCTATTCCCTATCAACTTTCCTTTACATAATAAGCCTTCTAAATTTCTTGGCATTTGGTCTAACATGTTATGATTCAGTATTAGTTTCTGTTAAATCAATATACAATTATATTTTGTAATTTATTGAGAATAGCAGAACACTCAAAAGTCATTCCAAATATTGGACAATGGTGTTACATGGCCCTATTCCAACTATTTCAAAATATCTAGTAGGCCTAGGCCTTGCCTAATAAAATGACTTATATTTTCAAAAATTATTATAACCTAAAGCACCTCCAAAAATTTCTAAAATGTACCATGAAATAAAAATAAGTTAGAAAAGAAATTAAACAGAAAACAAAGACCCAAAACATACAAACTCCATTTTATTATTACTGAACTCAACAGACAAAAATTCTCTGTCAAACTACCATACAAATTCCTAACTGAGTACTCTCACTTTCTGTACATATCTCACTGCAGACCAATAGAAAATTTACAAGGCTATCTCTGGCTCAGGAGCCACACTTTGTATGGCATTGTCCTAGGTACAGTAATACCTTCCTTGAGAATAATTGGTAAAAATAAAGCAATATACAAAAATGTTATTTATTTATCTTTCTAATGTTTAACTCTAAATATTCTTTAGCAAAGACTCAAACACATTCATCCACATTAACGATGCTGCGCCACTTCACATGTTCCTGTCTAAATCTCCAGACATACACACAAGTTCTATTTCCTTTCTTTTATAAAGGGCAACCTTGTCTTCTATGATATTGAATTATTCTCCATAGAGGAGCATAAGCATTGTTTAGCCAGTAAAAAGTCCAGATTCTGCTTACAAGCCAAATGGAAAAATGATAAAATAAGATTTTAAAACAACTCATAAAAATATATATTTAGAACACAAAAATAATGCTCTTTCATGCCTAATATCCTTTTATGTTCCTCCCCAGGTCTGTCTTGACCCAATCCACCACTCAACACTGGAAATCCTCACCACGCACTTTTTTTTCCATTATAATGCCTTTTCTTGTGACTCTATTATACATCCAAAAGAATTTGTTTTAAGCATCAACCCTTTATCTTTTTTTAGTGGTAGGAATGCCATCCATTGAGGAGAACATCAAGATTCCTCCTTTTCCAACCATATTTTCACAGTAAGTACAGTTAAACAACTGTCTGTACACAATATTAAAAATAACATGTTAAATTTTAATAATTCTTTAAAAAAGCTACTGACTTTATAAATTTCCATGACCAGTTTTCTAGGTTCGGAAAATTCATTAGAATGGCTGTTGTCTATTTAAGTTTAAGGTAAAGCTTATATTAAGTTGTGAACTATAATTGTTTATGTATTAATATCTTGTTGTCTATGTAAGTTTAAGGTAAAGCTTATATTAAGCTGTGAACTATAATTGTTTAATTGTTCCATGAGTTGTTTCCACACATGCATAGTACATGTAAAAAAAGTTAATATATGAAAATATGTATGTCAAATCTAATTTAAATAAAAGTAATTTTTTACTTGCTTACTTACAACTATTGAATGTTCTAATTTCTGATAATTCTATAACACTAATGAAAGAAACAATAAATATTAATTTTCTGGTGTCAACTTAAGAAAGGAAATGTACTCAACTAACATTTAGGAACAAAAATAACCATATTTCATGTTTTAAATGATTTAATTTTTTAAACAGTATTAAATGGAATTTTTATATATTTTTATAAGGGTATATATGTTATATGTTTGAAAATTTTATAATATAAAATATGATCTTACCCTTTTCTTGGTCATCAATTCAACTTTGGTATTTGATTTGGATTTATCTGTAAGATAACAAAATATAGCTACTTCAAAAAAAGTGCTTATGCTCCTGTTCAAACACATACAGAGTTACACAATTAGAATTTTCTACTTTCTTATGCAATGATAATTGTATTTCTTTTTTCATGGTCTTTTTAATTAAAATGCTAGTAAACTCAGCTTCGCAGGGTTTAGTGGGTCAAAGTAATCCAAAAGTAACAATATCAGTATTTATATACTTATTGACAAATCTCTCTTAAATTTGATTGGTTAGTCGGATGTCCTCCAGAGACTATTTAGTATATCTGATTTCTAGGATGTGGTCAGTTTTTGTGCTCTGGAGTACATAGGATCTAGAATTAAACATTATAAGTATGAGACAGTGTAAGATATAAAACAATGTAAATGCTGTCAGACCCTCAATTTCTGTATTGATAAATGAGAGATAATAACTGTCACCTCACAAGTGTAGGTGAGATTTAAATAATATAATCTATGCAAATAAAAGCCCTAAAGCAACATTGGGCAGATAATAGATAATCAATAAATGCTCGCTTCCATTTACCTAGTGAAGACATTAGGGAGTATGTGTGTGTGTAGGATTGATTTTAACTTTTAGAATACTAGGAAAATAATTTGATGGTGACATATTTCACTAGTATTATCTTCTGGTGATTCTATCATTCTCTAATCTAAATAATTGTTCTTGTCCTTTTAACAAATCAATAACTGGTGAGTAATAATAAAGTAGCAAAATGTTTTAAGATATAGAAAAAAACAAGATTATTAAAATTTCATAAAGTATTGAGACTTAAAATAGGACCCAGTGGAAACTTATGGTAAGTTTTGTTGTATCCAAACACAAAAAAGTATATTTTTTCTTTGCTCTTTTGAAAACCTTTAAATTGGGGGCAGAGGTAAGATGGAGGACTGTAGCCAGCTTTCCACAGAGGCTCCCGTCCAGAAGGAGACTTAAAGCACAGAAGTTTAGCAAGTAAGCTGATGGTTTGGAGCTGAGCCAAGAGAGAAGATTGAAGAACATGCAACAACTTTGCTGAGGTGAGCTGCAACCCCCAAAATACAATCAAAAGGTACAAAATCCACCACCAAGCGGACAGGAGTCTCCTCCCCCACAAGAAGGGCTCACAGTTTACTCCAAACAAACAAGCAAGCAGAGTTCAAACACCCTCCCACTCTATCCCTCAGGAGAGACCCTCTAAAAACTGGACCTTCTACCCCTATTAGGGGGCCACGACACTCTCCTGCTAGGCATAAAACTGTAAAACTATATAAAACTGTATATATTCTCTACCTGCAACTTTGAATTCCCAGGACTCCCCTCCACTCTCACTCCAAGGGCGGGAGGTCTGTCACCCATGGAGTTCAGATTCTCGGGCATTTTCTTGAGAGGAGTAGAGGGGGAAAGGGCTGGTGCTGATCTGTGTTGATTCTATGGCATGGGAGTGAGAAGGACAGTCAGCTGATAGGGAACAATACAGGAGCTGTGGTATCCTGAGTTGCAGAGTGGCAGCAGCAGCACACACTCCAGAGGCCATTCAGGACAGACACGCCCTGTCTCCCTGGGCAACCAGAGGTTCTGGGCATTTTGGCTGAGGGACTTGGGAAGTTCTGTGAGTAAAGACAAGCGCTATGTGGTACTGACCTGGGCGGAGCAAGGTCAGAGCCCACAGAGTTCCAGGGAGGGGTTAGCTAAAAGAAATCTTCACCAAGCCTAATAGCACCTAGCCTTTAGAGGATTATAGCTGAGACAAAGGCAGTGGGCAGGCAGAGGCTGGAATTGACACCTGAGTGTAAAATCTAATTGCCTGCTGCCCAGGGCTGAGTTTTTTTATCTGCTCTAGCAGTGTGTGACCTGCAGAAGAATTTAGATGGGACAGAAACAAATTCTGTGAAGTTGCTCTGTCCTGTTCTGCAGCAATGTCAACCAGGCATGGGGCTAGGACTGAGTGAACTGCCCCAGCCTATATTAAAAACATTCAAGGTCCCCCTGCCAGACTCAGATCTCCTGGTGACTCAGGCAGTTGTAAACTCCTGGAGCAGCTGCTCACTGGAGTGAACTGGGTCATAGCCCTGTGGGATTACCAGTGACTGGGTGCAAGGTGGGGAAGGAGGCATCAGCCTTCCCAGCCTAATTCGTTTGCTGGGTGGGTCATTCTGCCCTCACGGAGCACTGGAGCGAGTCATATCTGAGCTGCCAGCAGACCCCTCCTATCTAGTTGCCAGAGACTTTTTAAACTCTCTCACCTAAGATCGGTGCTAACTGGGACAACTGATTTGTACCCTTTGAACCAAGCAAATCACCCAAGGACTATCCAAAGTGGTACCCTGGGTGTATGGTTAAGGGAAGGTTTGATTTTCCTTGCCCAATTGTTGTTTGTGGGGGGCAGTGGAACTTAATTGCTGGTATTTCTCCATAGCTGAGACTTCAACTAAGAGTAACTGATTCACTAGGGTAGGACAAAGACCAGCTGAAAATAAGACAAAGCCACTTAGCCCCCACCACACCAAGCAGGTATCCAGTATCTCAGGCTGTAACACTGTATGGATCCTTGACAAAGCTGAAGGGGAAAATTCAAACAAGGTAAAATAATCATGGGGTGGAATCAGCAGAAAAGCTCTGGTAATATGAATAACCAAAGAAGATCAACCCACCCAAGAAAGGATGTGGCAGGTGCAACAGAAGATCCTCTTCATAAACAGATGACTAAGATGTCAGAAATTGAATTCAGAATTTGGATTGCAAATAAGATTAATAGAATAGAGGCAAAGATAAAATTAGAAATTCAAGGAGCATTCCAAAAGTTCACTCAAGAATTCAACAAATTCAAGGACAAAACCACCAAAGATTTTGAAACATTGAGGCAAGAGATTGCAGCCTTCAAAGATCTGAAAAATATGGTAGAATCCCATGGTAACAGAATGCAGCAGGCAGAAAAAAGGATCTCAGATATAGAAGACAAAGCTTCTGAACGTGCCCAAGCATCCAAAGAGGAACAGAAATGGAAAGCAAAAATGGATCATTCTCTCTGAGAGCTCTGGAATACTTCAAAGAAAACTAATATTCACTTTATAGGAATCCCTGAAGGTGACGAAGTTGCTTCACAAAACACAGAGGCTCTTCTTCATGAAATTGTGAAAGAGAACTTTCCAGATATGCCAAGAGATCCTAAAATTCAGATAGCAGACAGCTTCAGAACCCCAGCACGACTCAACTCGAATAAGACATCCCCCCGACACATTATAATTAACTTTACTAAAATTAATATGAAAGAGAAAATCCTGAAAGTAGAATGACTGTAGATCTCTCTGCCAAAACCTTTCAGGCCAGAAGAGAGAGGTCATCGACATTTAATCTCCTAAAACAAAATAACTTTTAACCCAGGATCCTGTATCCAGCTAAACTGAATTTCACTTATGATGGAAAAATTAAATACTTTAATGACATTCACATGTTGAAGATATTTGCCATAACTAAACCAGCTCTTCAGGATATTCTCAGACCTACATTCCATAATGACCAGTGCAATCCTCCACCACAAATGTAAACCCACTCAGAAATGATTGATCAAATTCCAACTTCCACAGTGGCGAAAGGATTAAAAATGTCTACTGCACTTTTGAACAACTCAATACCCAAAATTTTACCAGGCTTTTCAATAGTTTCAATTAATGTCAATGGCTTGAATTGTCCTCTAAAGAGGCACAGACTGGCTGATTGGATACAGAAACTCAGACCAGACATCTATTGTATACATGAATCTCATCTTACCTTAAAAGATAAATATAGACTCAGGGTAAAGGGATAGTCATCTATATTCCAGGCAAATGGAAAGCAGAAAAAAGCAGGTGTTGCAATTTTATTCCCAGATATAATAGGTTTTAAACCAACAAAAGTAAACAAGGATAAAGATGGCCACTTTATATTTGTTGGGAATACTCAATATGATGAGATCTCAATTTTCAATATCTATGCACCCAACCAGAATGCACCTCAATTTATAAAAGAGACTCTAATTGGCATGAGCAACTTGATCTCTCCCAGCTCTATCATAGTTGGAGATTTTAACACTCCTTTAGTAGTGTTGGACAGATCCTCCAATAAGAAGCTTAGCAAAGAAATTTTAGACTTAAATTTAACTATTCAACTTTCGGATTTAACAGACATCTACAAAACATTTCATCCTAACAAAACTGAATACACATTTTTCTCATAAGTACACAGAACATACTCCAAAATCAATCACATCTTAGGTAATGAGTCTAACCTCAGCAAATTTAAAAGAATAGAAGTTATTCCATGCATCTACTTGGACCATCATGGAATAAAAGTTGAACTGAGTAACAACAGGAATCTGCAGACTCATAAAAAAACATGAAAGCTAAATAATTTTATGCTGAATGATAAATGGGTTAGAGATGAGATCAATAAGGAAATAACCAAATTTTTAGAATAAAATTATAATGAAGACATGAGTTATCAGAACCTCTGAAATACTGCAAAGGCAGTCGTAAGAGGGAAATTTATAGCATTGCAAGCCTTCCTCAAGAGAACTTAAAGAGAGGAAGTTAACAACTTAATGGGACATCTCAAGCAACTGGAAAAGGAAGAACATTCCAATCCCAAATCTAGCAGAAGAAAAGAAATAACCAAAATTAGAGCAGAATTAAATGAAATTGAAAACAAAAGGATTATACAACAGATCAATAAATCAAAAAGTTGGTTTTTTGAAAAGGTCAAAAAAACAGATAAACCTTTGGCCAACCTAATCAAGAAAAAAGAGTAAAATCTCTAATCTCATCAATCAGAATCAGTAATGATGAAATTACAACAGACCTCTTAGAAATTCAAAAAATCCTTAATGAATATTACAAGAAACTTTATTCCCAGCAATATGACAATCTGAAGGAAATTGACCAATACTTGGAAGCATGCCACCTCCCAAAACTTAGCCAGAATGAAGTGAAAATGTTGAACAGGCCTATATCGAGTTCTGAAATAGCATCAACTATACAAAAGCTCCCTAAATAGAAAAGCCCAGGACCAGATGGCTTCACATCAGAATTCTACCAAACTGTTAAAGAGGAATTAGTACCTGTATTACTCAACCTTTTCCAAAATATTGAAAAAGATGGAATACTACCCAACACATTCTATGAAGCTAACATCACCTTGATACCCAAACCAGGAAGAGACCCAACAAGAAAAGAAAATTATAGACCAATATCACTAATGAATATTGATACAAAAATATTCAACAAGATCCTAACCAACAGAATCCAGCAACACATCAAACAAATTACACACCATGACCAAGTAGGTTTTATCCCAGGATCTCAAAGATGGTTCAACATACGTAAATCTATAAATATAATTCATCACATAAACAAATAAAAAAACAAAGACCATATGAATCTCTCAATTGATGCAGAAAAAGCTTCTGATAATATCCAGCATCCCTTAACGATCAGAACACTTAAGAAAATTGGTATAGAAGGGACATTTCTTAACCTGATAGAGGCCATCTACAGCAAACCCACTGCCAATATTGTATTGAATGGAGTTAAATTGAAATCATTTCCTCTCTGATCAGGAACCAGGCAAGGGTGCCCGTTGTCTCCATTGCTCTTTAACATTGTAATGGAAGTTTTAGCCATCGCAATTAGGGGAGAAAAGGCAATCAAGGGTATCCATATAGGGTCAGAAGAGATTAAACTTTCGCTCTTTGCAGATGATATGATAGTATATCTGGAAAACACCAGGGATTCTACTACAAAACTGTTAGAAGTGATCAAGGAATACAGCAGCGTCTCAGGTTACAAAATCAATACTCATAAATCTATAGCCTTTATATACACCAACAGTAGCCAAGCTGAAAAAACTATCAAGGACTCTATTCCATTCACAGTAGTGCCAAAGAAGATGAAATATTTGGTAGTTTACCTAACAAAGGATGTGAAAGATCTCTATAAAGAGAACTATAAGGCTCGGTGCCTGTGGCTCAAGTGGCTAAGGTGCCAGCCACATACACCTGAGCTGGCAGGTTTGAATCCAGCCCGGGCCCACCAAACAACAATGATGGCTGCAACTGAAAAATAGCTGGGCGTTGTGGCGGGCGCCTGTGGTCCCAGCTACTTGGGACACAGAGGCCTGAGACTCGCCTAAGCCCAGGAGTTGGAGGTTGGTGTGAGCTGTGATGCCACAGCACTCTACCCAGGGCGATAGCTTGAGGCTCTGTCTTAAAAAAAAAAAAAAAAAAAAGAGAGAGAGAGAGAACTATAAAACTCTAAGAAAAGAAATACCGGAAAATGTTAACAAATGTAAAAATATACCATGATCAAGGCTGCGAAGAATCAACATTGACAAAATGTCCATACTAACCAAAGAAATATATAATTTTAATGCAATCCCTATTAAAGCCCCTCTGTCATACTTTAAATATCTGAAAAAATAATACTTCATTTCATATAGAATCAGAAAAAACCTCGAATAGCCAAGACATTACTCAGAAATAAAAACAAAGCAGGAAAAATCATGCTACCAGACCTCAGATTATACTATAAATCCATAGTGATCAAAACGGCATGGTACTGGCACAAAAACAGAGAGGTAGATGTATGGAACAGAACAGAGAGCCAAGGGATGAATCCAGCTACTTACCGTTACCTGATCTTTGACATGCCAATTAAAAACATTGAGTGGGGAAAAGATTCCCGATTTAACAAATAGTGCTGGGTGAACTGGTTGGCAACCTGTAGAAGACTGAAACTGGACCCATACCTTTCACCATTAACTAAGATAGACTCTCACTGGATTAAAGATTTAAATTTAAGACATGAAACTATAAAAATACTAGAAGAAAGTGTAGAGAAAACACTTGCAGAAATTGGCCTGGGTGAAAATTGTATGAGGTGGACCCCTGGGCTATTGAATCAACATCAAAAATACACTATTGGAACCTGATCAAACTAAAAAGCTTCTGCACAGCCAAGAACACAGTAAGTAAAGCAAGTAGCCCTCAGAATGGGAGAAGATATTTGCAGGTTATATCTCCTACAAAGGTTTAATAACCAGAATCCATAGAGAACTCAAATGTATTAGCAAGAAATAAATAAGTGATCCCATCTCAGGGTGGGCAAGGGAATTGAATAGAAGTTTCTCTAAAGAAGATAGGTGCATGGCCTACCGATATATGAAAATTGCTTACCATCCTTAATCATCAGAGAAATGCAAATCAAAACTACTTTAAGATATCACCTAACTCCAGTAATATTAGCCCATATCACAAAATCCCAAAACCAAAGATGTTGGTGTAGATATGGAGAAAAAGGAACACTTCTACACTGCTGGTGGGAATACAAACTAATACGTTCCTTTTGGAAAGACGCCTGGAGTACACTTAGAGGACTAAAAATAGACCTGCCATTTGATCCTACAATCCCTTTATGAGGTATATACCCAGAAAACCAAAGATCACATTACAACAAAGATATTTGTGTCTGAATGTTTATTGCAGCCCAATTCATAATTGCTAGGTCATGGAAGAAGTCTAAGTGCCCATTGATCCATAGTACATGTACACCATGGAATATTATGCAGCCCTAAAGAAAGATGGAGACTTTACCTCCTTCATGTTTACATGGATGGAGCTGGAAAATGTTCTTCTTAGCAAAGAATCTCAAGAATGGAAGAAAAAGTATCCAATGCACTCAGCCCTATTATGAAACTAGTTTACAGCTTTCA
>CAUYQV010153410.1:0-14404 GCA_963574575.1 Galagoides demidoff
ACCTGTCATCCTCTGCTCACTGTGCCCCTGTGTTCCCTTGTTCTCCTATTATTTCTCTCATTTGCTTCCTTCTTCAAGTCAAACCCTCTTATTCTAGTAAGTTTCTCAGGCCTAGATCCTGGTTGTGAAGGGGGCACTAAAGAGAAAGTGCAGTCCCGCCCTGTATGTCATAACTGTTATCTTCATAAAAATGCTGCAAGACTCCAAACTGGTGGGTATCTTCTCTGTTCCTATCTTCTCTCTTTCTCTCTGTGGCTGTGAGTCTCAGAAAGTCTCACTCCAAAGACGCCTTTGGAGTAGAAAGCTTTCTGACTACATGGCCCATGGAGGCAGTTTAAACGTTTTGGCTTATTGATTGCAAAATATTTTTTCATTAGACTGCAAAATGGTTCTTGTGATCTATAAAATCAATGTGTCTTAGTAGAATGGCAGAAGTTCTGGAAAGGTGCAAAGATAATCGAAGAATTAACTGTCTTTTACTCTGTGTTGGTGCAGATCTGAATGAAGACTTTAAACAGGGTTCATTTGCCATGGGATTTAGGAGGCTGAGGCATCTAAAGAGATTTATTGTCATATATAGAAAGTATTTTGAAGTTGTTTGACAGATAATAATATGTCTGCCTATTCTTTGTTAGGAAGGGAATGTAATTTTCCAGGACCACCTGATTTAATTGGTACAACAAAATTGGTAGAGCAAGGGCCAAAAGATTATCAACTTTATCCTGCTATTCATACAAAAATCATTACTTACCTTCCCCCCAAATCATACTCAAGTGGTCCAGTGGATACTGAAAGTGGTAGAAATTTAGGACAGTGGACTGATATGGAAACAGTCTAACTTTCCATACCATTTAGCATATGCAACTTAAGAGTTCACTATGTCCACAGTGTTTTCTGGTTTTGCAAATGGCTTACATAAGGCATAGTGAAGTTTATTAGTCTTTCCAGCAGGACACAACAGAGCCTGCCTGTTATGCCTCAGTGGTGTATCATTAATGTACACAGTGTTGGATACTACAGCTATCTCTCTACTTCTATTCCTACTTAAATCTACTCCACATCTTTCTGTCATCCATCTGTCTATCCATCTGTGTTACTACTGAAATATAATGCTAGTGATGGTACTTGGTATTGAAATGAATTAGTAAAGTGGGTTTGAACAGAACTCCATATAATCATATAGAATCATAAATTGCCAGAGCCAAAAAGAACTTCTAATTATCTAAGTTCGGGTTCCATGGATGGGTTTAAGTGCTCCAAAAACAACCTGAAATCTTATGCTATATTATATATGTATGGCTCACGCCTGTAATCCTAGCACTCTGGGAGACCAAGGCAGGTGGATTGCCTGACCTCATGGGTTCGAGATCAGCTTGAGCAAGAGTGAGACCGAGTCTCTAAAAATAGCCAGGCATTAGGGTGGGCGCCTACAGTCCCAGCTACTTGGGAAGCTGAGGGAAAAGAATCACTTGACCCCAAAAGTCTGAGGTTGCTTTGAGCTATGATGCCACGGCACCCTACTGAGTGTGACAAAGTGAGACTCTGTATAAATAAATAAATAAATAAATAAATAAATAAATAAATAATATATGTGTGTATATATATGTACATATATATGAATTATTTGGAGGAAAGGAGTAATAGATTTTACAAAATTCTGAAAGAGATATATGATTCTCCTGCATATTAAAACCCCCTGATTCAGTCCCTTTATTTTACACACGAGGAAGCCAAAGAAACGTGAGAAAGTGGCTTGTGTATATGCTCACTCAGGTGGCAGTGCCTAAAACGTATGAGGTTTTAATAATATGTCTCAAATGCACCATTGAACGATTACCCCTGAAGCTAGAATCCACTAGGCAGAATTTAATTTGGAAATTAGAGCTGTGCACATATTTCAGTGGTCTTGCATTCTTCCTTCATGAGATGCCTACAGGGGCTGCTAGTCGCATAAAGAGGATTAACAAATGAGAGTCAAAGAGACGTTTATTACTGTAGCAGGAATGGGATTTCCGGACACAGAGGTGCTGGTTAATCTCATTGGTAAGACCCAGCCTGGTCAGGAGGCCTCAGAGGGTCTCCCCTCCCAGCTCCAAATCTTCATCTCCTATCATTGTTTGGCCACGTGGTAGGGAGACTGACAGATAGTAGAGGTGCTGATGCACTCACGGGGGGAGGAAGAGGAGCAGCCTCCTTGCCTCAAGGCCACCATGCATGCTCTCCAATCCCGGGATTCCATTTCAAAGGACATGTGTCCTAACCAGAAGCCTGAAATTTGACCGGTTGAGTGAGCCTTCCGCACAGAACCAGGAGGCCCCAGGAAGATGGCAGGGCAGTGAAGGCAACACTCCATATTTCCTGTTGGATATTTGTGAAGACTGTTGTTTAAAGAGCAGGGTGTTGCCTGAGCCCTCTAAACTTCTACCGTGTTTAAAACATTTCCAGTGAACATTTGAGAGGAGCATTTCCTTTGCCGCGTGACGCTCCTCGTTTCCTGTCCGCCACAGGCCTGGGCCACACGGCGTCCCTCAGGGCCTGCTTCACCTTGTCATTGCGGAGAGTGAAGATGAACGGGTTCAGGAGCGGGGTGATGATGCAGCCCAGCACCGAGACGCCTTTGTTGAGCAGCATGGACTGAGCCTCCGACAGGCGGATGTAGAGAAAGATGGAGCTGCCGTAGACGATGACCACCACGGTGAGATGCGAGGCGCACGTGGACAAGGCCTTCCTGCGCTCGGCCGCCGTGGGGGCCCTGAGGACGGTGGCCAGAATGCAGATGTAGGATGCCGAGGTGAGGGCCAGCGAGCCCAGCAACACTGACGTGGACAGCACAAAAGCCACCAGCTCCAGCAGGCGGGTGTCCCCGCAGGAGAGCCTCAGCAAGGGCCAACTGTCACAAAAGAAGTGGTCAATACCGTTGGGGCCACAGAAAGGCAGGCTGGCCATGAGGATGGTGGGGCAGAGAACCCAGAGGAATCCGGCCAGCCAGGAGGCCAGCACCAGCCGGGAACACACAGGGCCGCTCATGAGGACCTCATAGTGGAGCGGTCGGCAGATGGCCACATAACGATCCAGAGCCATGACAGCCAACAGGAAGAAGTCGGTGGTGCCCAAGAAGAAGTAGAGGTAGGACTGGGTGATGCAGCTGGCAAATGAGATGCTCTGATCTCCTGTGATGAGGATGACAAGCATCTTGGGGACCACAACAGACACCAGTAACAGCTCCAGGAAGGATAGATTCCGCAGGAAGAAGTACATCTGGGTGTGCAGGCGACGGTCCATCCAGCAGAGCACGATAATTAGCAGGTTGCCTGTGGCTGTTGTAACGTAGGTGGCCATTAACCCCCAGTACATCAGGATCTGCAGGACGCGGCTACTGGGGAAACCCAGAAGGACAAACTCTGTTATCTGAGTCCAGTTTTCAGGGCTCATCTCCAGTTACCTGCAAGAGAAACGAAAGAGACCTTTGTAACTGGTCTATAGCTACTAACAATCACTTAACCAGTCAATAAAATCCTGCCGTACCTGACGCTGTTCCTTACATTCTGAGAGTAGATTGATCTGTATTTCTGCTTGACACCCACTTGCAAAGATAGAAACAAATTATGATTGCAAGCAGTAAAAAACTAATAACAAGGATGGTATTGAACACAATCATGGATCCGGAAATTTATAACGTATGCAGAGATATCTTCTAACTGTTCAAAGTAGGACTTACTGTTCTCATAGAGAAGGAAAAGAGGACTGAGGAAATTAGTGACTCCTCTATGATCAAATAGGGAGCAAGTGGGAGAGGCAGAATTTCCTTATGAGCCTCTGTGATGTTCAAACACATGGTGCCACTGCCACTGTTTTTGGAGAACCACATGAGCACGGTGGTCTTAGCAGAATCCAGAGGAGTAAAGCGGTCAGTGGAGACCTTACAGAATAAATGTGCAATGATCAAAATTTCAGTAGAATCAAGAAAACTTACTTTAATATTAGTGGCCCTTATGATCTTGGCTTAATGTAAACTAACAATAAAAATCTAGGCTTTCATTACTTTAGAGATTTTATTTTCATTAGTCAGTAAGAAAGCCAAATAGGACGGATTAGACTGTGCAAAGCTCCAGTCGTATCATAAAGTGTTCTTTTTTTTTTCTTTCCCCCACCTAGATTTTTGTAGGTGACAAGAAATCCCTGTCCCTCGCCGTCTCCCAGTCTTACCTCCCCCAGCATTCTAATGGGATGAGACAGCGTGAGGGAGAAAGAACAGAACCAAGGAGATGGGACGTATTAACTTGCCTCTTCAGTTTTTGCCTTAATCTGGAGATACGTTTGTCTTGTCCTTGAGACTTTAGGCATCTTGTAAAATCCATCCACAAATTTGGAAGGATTGGGTTACACTAGACACCTTGGTTCCAGGATTTATTTACTTTTTTTTTTTTTTATATATGCAGCACCATATACCAAATACTTAGAAGCACACATAGGTCCTGCTTATTGATTAGGAACTGGAAAATAGCCTAAGACAAAAAGAATAAAAACTGCCCTCCAGTTACTTCATTTATTTAATTAACAAGGAATAGAGAGTTGAGTGTTTTGATGAAATTTAATCCAAGACCATCTATAGCTCCAGACTACCAGTGTGACTATGAGGAGTACAGATATTTTCTCAGTTGTGGCTGAAGCTACCTTAAAGATTGTAAATTGAGGCCAGGAATCCAGGTTTGAAGGGTGAATGAGAGAGACACTCAGGGCATGTTCTCTTTATATCCATTTTGACAGGAATAGATGGTGAGATTTAAATGGCTAGCTAGTAATGATGCTTCCTACTGCTAGTCCGGGGCTTATATCTCTCAAATGAAAAAATCACCTTCACAAAACTCATACAAGGATACTAGAGCCCTGTTAAAGGATAACATGATCATTTCAGATAAGGAAAATGTGCTACTCTGGTCATTTCCAAAGTACTGGCTAAATATTATCAAAAGTAACTGTAACGTTTAGCTGTCAAATACTCAATACCAGCTTCTGGCTACTGTTACAAAATACATACACCGAAGTCTGTTATTCAGCATTCTTTTAATAGTTAACCTGAATACATACTTATTAGGTCTTGAGTATCTTCCTCAGTTGGCTGGTTATCTCTCATAACTCCAGATAATGACATTATCATTCCTTCGTCCATGTTTAAAATTTTACCATTTTGAATCTCTGCCTAACCTTGGGTGTGGCGAAGAGCCTAGCATAATTTCCCTAATGTCACACAGTTAGAAATTGTTCTTGTTCTTGTTGGAAATGGTTTTTTGGCTTTTGCACTAACATTACTGCTCAAGAAAGTGAGAAACAGTGAAAGGGATTAGAGCAGTGACACACTGATCAGCACAGTGACTTCATTTACACAATTAGCCATCATTAGGGTCCACTTTATGATTGCGCAAACTATAACCCAGCAGGTTTTTAAAAATTGAGAAGTAGAGCAAGGATGTGTGTTTTAAGCTTATCTGACTCTGGTGTCTGACCGCGGCACTAGTTAATATGACTGTGAAACTTGAACTTGCCAGGGGAAAAAAGGATATGGATTTGGAATGCCATCATATAATGATACCCACAGTAATAACACCTAGGATTTACTGAGTAGTTACACGCCAGAGACTTCGCATTCATTTCATTGTTAAGTTTCGGCAACTATACAGTGCCTACAGACATCAGGCCAGGAGTGGGGCTGGGGGGATTATGGACCCATGTTAATGAGTAATAGGGGTAGTGATTACAGCTTTAGGCTGTCTGAATTCAGAGCCTAAACTCTCAGCTGCCAAACCGCTAAGGTCTTACATGAGAGAGTTTGTGACTATAAATTTGATTTGACATTGATTTTCACTTGTTACCGTACTTCATCTGTTGACTAATGATAAAAATTCTACATATAAATATTGTTATACTTTAAAGATTTGATCTTGAAATAATGAAAATACCTTTAGAATGTGTGTTACATTGGGCCTTATCCAAGAGACTTTCAGTTCCTCCTCCAGAGCAGGGTTATGGCCTTGAACCCCAGATGGGGCTATGGCCCCATTCCTAGAAGATGCACCCCCTTTCCTGAACCTTGTCCTTCTAGTTCCATCACAGGGTATGCCACATTTATATCATGTAGAAAGTGAAGCTTGCTGCTTGGATACAAAGACGAAATATTAATCATGGTTTATTTCTAACCACTAACTAGTTACAGCCATAAAATAACATCTAAGTACCTACCCGGTTTTCCTTTTGTGTTTTTTTTTTTAGAGACAGAGTCTCACTTTATCACCCTCGGTCAAGTGCTGTGGCATCACAGCTCACAGCAACCTCAAAGTCTCTGGCTTAAGCAATTCTCTTGCCTCAGCCTCCCGAGTAGCTGGGACTACAGGTGCTCACCAGAATGCCTGGCTACTTTTTGTTGCACTTTGGCTGGGGCCAGGTTCGAACCTGCCACCCTCGGTGTATGGGGCCTACCCACTGAGCCACAGGCACCGCCCAGTACCTACCTGTTTTATCAGTCCCCATTAAGTATTTCCTCATGCTATTATACATTTTGCATATTATCCTAAAGCTGGTAGGATGAAATTGTCAAAGCCATCCCATCTCCCTTCTGGAAGATAGAACCTCCTGCCAAGCTTATCATAAACCTGAGCTTCCCAGAACCTTTCCTAGTTCCTTCTTCCACAAGGACCACTTGGTCTTATGAATTTCTCCCTGACCGATTGATTTGTGCGTGCTAGTGCATGTATTTAGTCTGCTGGGCCTTGTTAGCCCTTTCACGCCTGCCCTGGCCAGATCCTTCCCATCCTGTTGACAGTGTCATTGCTTCACTTTTCTTTTCTCACTTTAGACGCTCCTGGCCTCTTGATGCTTGAATGACTTTCACACCTTATTAATCAAGGGTAAATATAGGCTTATTGAATTTTTCCTAAGGGCATGGAAAACCTTCATCAGAATCATCTAGTTTGTTTCTTCAAAATGCTAATTTTGGCCAGGACAATGGCTGATGCCTATGCTCCTAGCACTCTGGGAGGCCGAGGCGGGTGGATTGCTTGATCTTGCTTTTGAATAATTGTCAAATAATCTTATTAATGTGTTAAAGATAGAGATGTAAATATTTTTTTATTTTTCTTCTTATAAAGAGATACTTTGGTAAATCTTAAAGGCTTGCTTTTTTTTTTTTTTTTTTTAAGACAGAGTCTTACTTTATCACCCTTGGTATAATGCTGTGGCATCATAGCTCACAGCAACCTCAAACTCCTAGGCTTAAGCAACTCTCTTGCCTCAGCCTCCTAAGTAGCTGGGAATACAGACACCTGCCTGCCACAATTCCCAGCTATTTTTAGAGATGGAGTCTTGCTCTGGCTCAGGCTGGTCTTAATTCTGTGATGTCAGGTAATCCACCAGCCTTGGCCTCCCAAGGAGGCCTTCACATTGTTGTAATTGCTGGGATTATGGGCCAGCTGTGATAAAGGCTTTCAGTTAAATGGCTAACATCATAATTGTGAAATAAAAAAAAAATCCTTAAAATTGTCTATTTTGGATAGGGTACTTTGTCTTGTGTTCTTTCAAATATAAGAAGTTACCAATTATTCCTCTACAATTAAAACTTAATCTTTACATCACACTTCAGTGAGTACTCAAAATTTTCTAAAAGCTGGAGTCTTGATACTTTAGCCCTTAATCAAAGGTAAAGTTGTTAGATTCACTTTCTGGCTACTCAAAAGATGAAAATCAGAACTTCTCATAGTGCAATCTGTACTTATAGACTCAAATATTTGCCTATGTATGTAGAACCCAATAGTTAAATATAGTAATAGATGGTTCCTATTTCTACCATCTATCCATAAACAGAAATTACATAGCTATGTACAATAAGATATACCATATTTTTCAATAGTGCAAATGTTTATGCCTTAAAGTACTTACAGACAAAAATCTCTAATTCCTCAAGAGTCCCTAAGTCAAGAATAAATTTTGGGTATACAAAGATGCCTGAGAGAGGAGGCTGATTTAAGTTGACCCTTGTACCTGTTCCAATACTGCATTTCTTAAGCTTCTTCCTCTAAGCAGTTTGAAGGACGTGTACTCAGAGAATGTGTATGGTTCCTGCTTGTGGACAATGGAACACACCGAAGGCTTCTTGCATCAGCAGGCTTTCTGCTTCAACTAATACCAGGCAAAACTCCTTTACAATATTGTAAGAGAGTTCACCATAACTTTGCATGATTATTTCTTTACATATTCAATTAATTAAAATTTACATTAGCGTGTTTGAAGGAAAATCCCCATAGACAACAACTTTGACCCAAGCTCACTAGAAATAAACAATGTAATTAGTCCTTTGAGGCTATAGGGGGTGAAGTGTTTGAGATTTGTCCTAGAGTGGGATCCATACTTCTTTAAACAAAAGAGAGAGTTATATTTCTATCTACAAAGATAGAAAAGAAAATGCTACTGAATTTAAATTTTGGGAAATTCTCTTAAACTGGTTAGTGATGACTTGAGTATTTTGACCATATAATGAAACCATAAAAATTACCTAAATTCTCTGAGCTTCAGTTTTCTCATCTATAAAATGGGTTTCACAGGAGTTTCAAGATAGAGTTGGATGTAGTTTGCACTTTGGTGATCTATAGAGATTAGAAAAAGCATTTGACTCTTGCTTATCAAATAGAACAAATGAAAATTCTCATCTCATTTATATAGATTCTATGTAAGTGTCCACTTCCCAAATTCCCTGCCTCCTCCAACCACCTTCCTAACAAATGTTAAACATGCAGCTCATTAAAACCACAGTGTCAACTATTGTGATAGAACTATCTTTCTAGGGTGATTCTATTGAAACATTTTGCGTACTCTAGAGCATAGCATGAATTGCAGAGATTCCATAAAATGTAAAGAGTACAAGTTTTACTGATGATGGAATTGGAAAATGTAAAGTCATGTCAAACTGTTGGGAAATTTTATTTTTGGTAAATTATGTTTTTGCCCTTTCTCCTCAAAAATTAAAAGCTAGTATATGCTCTTAGTGGTTTACATGCTAAAGATTTTATGGTTTAAAATATTCAACAAATAAGTGATAATCAAAAGTATCAGTTAAGAAAAATATTAATCATTCTATGATCCCCAAATCTTTATAAGATAAAATGGTGAGTTCAATAAAAGTTATCCATTTTTTAATATGGAAAAACAAGAACAGTGAGGGGCCAGCCTTGTTCTGACTTTCAGTAATTAGAGAAAGTGCTCCCAAAATATTGAATACTGGGATGGGCCCTGCAGATGAGCTCTGACCGCCTTAACCTTCCCTGGTGGGGCGATCCTATTTCCTAAGCAAACCTGGTGATTTTGTAAGCACTAAATTCCTTATAATTCTTCTTGCTTAAAATTCCTGAAATTATTTCTGTTTTCTCCACTGAAAACAATTAGGGCTCCTAGCTGAAACAAATTGTATTAGGATGAAATTTTGGGAACTATGGCAAATAATTACCTTATTCAGAGAGTAATTTTTTTCTTTTTTCTTTTTTTTTTTTTTTTTTTTTTGGTGCTACATTGCCCCAAAGGCTTCCAGTTTATAGGAAAAGACCAATTTAAAAAAATGCATCCAGGGCAGCACCTGTGGCTCAAGGAGTAGGGCGCCAGCCCCATATAGTGGAGGTGGTGGGTTCAAACATAGCCCTGGCCAAAAACTGAAAAAAAAAAAAAAAAGTCCAAAATGGATTGTTCAGTATTATATCTTATATGTATATTCACTCTGAAAAAGGACGCCCTTATGTGACAATATTTCTTAAAGCAAAGATAGAATATTAGTCTGAGAGGAGGTTGGTATCACTGTTGATTTTTATTTTTACTAAATGCATTTCTAAGCTGAGCATCATGGCTCAGCCCTGTAATCCTCTCACTCTGGGAGGCCAAAGAAGGAGGATAGCTTGAGATCAGAAGTTCGAGATGAGCCTGAGCAAAGTAAGACCTGTTTTTACTGAAAAGAGAAAAATTAGCCAGGCATGGTGGCACACATCTCTCGTCCCAGCTACTCAGGAGGCTAAAGTAGGAAGTTTGCTTATGCCCAGGAGTTTGAGGTTGCTATGAGGTAGGCTGAGGCCATGGTACCCTAGCCTGGACAACAGAGTAAGACTTTGTTTCCAAAACTTTTTTTTAAATGAATAAACAGTATATTTATTTTCTATTTATTTATCTATTTATTTTGTTGAGACAGAGTCCCACCCTATACCCTGAGCAGAGTACAACAGCGTCATAGCTCACTGTAACCTCAGACTCGGGCTGCGGGCCTCCCTCTGCCTCAGCCTCCGGAAGCCGCTGGGATTACAGGTGCTCACTGCATGCCCGTCTGGGTTTTTCCATTTTGCTAGGAGTTGGGGTCTCACTCTTACTCAGGCATGTCTGGAACTCCTGAGCTCAAGCAAATCTCCCTCCTTAGGCTCCCACAGTGCTGGGATTACAGGCGTGAGCCATTGCGTCTGGCTCCTTTTATTTTTATATGCCTACTTAATTTGATTATCCCACATGAATGGATTAGGAAAAACCGAAGCATCTATTAGTTAATTGAGTTACCTCAACAGTATTATTCTGTGGGGTGCTGCCCACACTGAGAATGTATGTGAAGTATGTAACAGTCTAGATCCTGATTTTTTTGGAATCTGATTTTTATTTTCCTAAACAAGGTCATTTATGCACTGTTTACGTGCTTTTGTGGAATGTTTCTAATTTCCTTTGCCATAAAAATTTACCTTTTTCGTTATATGAGTAAGGTATACATAAAAAGGAGTGGATTACTGATTGCATCATAAGACTCCCCGTGAAATAAGACAGCAAATGCGAGAGAAGGATGAACCCCACTTCAGATGTAATTAATTAATATAAATTTATTAGGAATTTAATATACCTGCAGGTGCACCTACAGGGGGCTGTTGTGGTGGGCCCACAAGCAGCCTCAAATAATGGGTGAAGAGCCTTTTATACTATTATTTTGCAAGGTCAGCGAGCTAGCACAATACAGAAGCCAATCATGGCGGTTAGCACAGTTCAATACAGCTCAAGGGTCACTAGGTAAGGGTACATCATAAAAATTTACACAACTCTGGGTGGGGGTACATCTACATCACAAGTATATTACTACATGATCATAGGAGGGGGTACACATAGTTCAGGGGGTACAAAACAAGTGTTAAGCAAGTTTCCAAGAACAACTGGGGACCTTTTCACTGGGGGCTTTATTTGGAATCCACCCCTCCCTGCATACTTCCTTAATTTCAGACTGTTTCTCTACCCTGGAGAGGGCTGGAACGAAAAGGCTTAGGAGAGGTTTCTTTCTCAAGGGAAGGGAGCTTGTTCACCCACTGGTCTTAGGGAGGGGTCAAGGGCTGGGGGCTTGGTTATTGCACCAGAAATACTAGAATCTTTAAAAAGTCAGAGGTTAGCCGAAATAAGTATTGGATTGGGTCAATTTTCAGGCAGCTTTAATGTGGAAAATGTCTTTCTGTGTTGCACTTATTTCATTTACTATATGTCAGGGTTCTACTTACTGTATGTCAGGATTCTGGGGGTACCCCAACCTGGGCTGGGGGCAGACAAGAAAGATGGCACTGAAAGGAGGAGGAGACTTCATACCAACTTAACATATAAAGTCTGGGCAGCCTGGAGAGGCATGCACTGTCTCACATGCCAGGCAGCAGCTTGAGGCAGTGCTGCCGCACTCCGGCTCCTCAGAAACGTTTTATTGATCCCCAAATGAAAGCATTTGTGAAAAAACGGAAAGATGTCAAAATTCAAAAATAGGGTTTAAAAAGACTCTCAAGCCCCCGGGAAGGTTGGGTAGAAGAGTTACACCCGGGTAATTGGAAACATAGGGCTTATAAATTGTCAACAACAGCCCAATAACTCATTCAGAGAGGGAAAAGAAAAACAAGTTTCATCTCAGCAGGGCAAACAACCCAGCTTCCCTAATCTAACTGCCCAGCAGGAGTCCAAAGGTCTCAGCCCACCTGCCTGCTGATTCTCCATGTAGGGATGGTCTTAATGAAGTTACCCTGTCTGGGCTGCCTCTGGGCTCCTTTCATCTTTGGTGGTCTTGATAAGGAACCACAGGGATGGCCCACCTGCGTGCTTTACCCTGAATTGGAGGGACTGCAGAGAGGTCAGCCTGTCAAAGGTTGATCAATATTCTACTGTGTGTATATATCATATTTTTATTTATACCCATTGATGGACATTTAGGTTGCTTCCGCATCTTAACTTTTCTGAATAGTGCTTCAATGCACATGAGAGGGCATGTAAAACACTTCTAATTGTATAAAATGTCTCTTCATCTCTAATGTCATCACCCAAGAATAACAATTTTTTTTCTCTTATATCTAGAGCGCTATTATAGTTTATTAATTGTATAATTATATTAACTCTCTTTGTATAATTATAACTATATTAACTCTCTTTTCTCCTTTATCCCATGGTTTAGCATTAAAAGCAGTGGCTTCTCATGATAAAGATATTCCTATAGATGGCAAAGAAAAGGAGAAATAAATAGATAGGATCCTTAGAGCATAATCTAAATTCTTTTGTTTGGCCTTTAAGGCAAGGCCCTCTAAAGTCCACAGAGCAGTTTGGGGTCGTTCATTCATTTTCTTAACACAGCATGACTCTTCCTACTTACATAGCAAACTACTTTAACTAGAACTCTGAACTATGCTTTATCACTTTGAAGTCTACAATGTCCATTTTTTGGTGGTTGCTCTATAAACGCTTATTCAATGAAGATATTAAAAACTTACCAATCCTTCAGAGAGAGTTGGAACCTTTACCAAAGCATCTATTTTACACCACGCACTTAAAGTTATTATCTCATTTAGTCCTCCTAAAACTCTACAAAGTAGTTGTTCCTAATTTTACTGTTAAGAAAGGGGAGTAAAACTCCAAGTATAAAATTTGTACAACACTCTACAATCAATGGCTAGTGGGATCGGCATTAGGTTGGGTCCACCTGGCCCCAAACTCATGTTAATTCTACTACTCACTGTGGCCTTAGTTATGTGCTCCTGTGAGTGAAAGAATAAAGATGATGACATGTTCTAAGGGATCTGGGCAAGTCACTTTTCTCCTTGTGCTTGTATTTTAGTATCTAAAATAGGTGATTTCTTCTCTGGGAGATAGGTGTACAAAGGTTCATCGTATCACTTGCCCCTTACATTTTTGTTTTCAATATTCTTTAGTAATATTCTTTTCTTATTCTTTAGCAATAAAGATTTAACAAAATTATTTCATAAAAAGATTACAAAAATCACTTACTGAAATAAGTGAGGATGTGAGTAGCCTGTCACATACTTCCGAGCCATAGAACTTAGATTTTGGAGATGCTCTGGACATCACTTAATCCAGCCACTTCATTTTATGGATGAAACAATTTGTGACCCAGACCCTGAAGCAGGCAGGGGTGGGGTGGGAAGTTTGTGGCTTCAGTTGTCCCAATTTCCACTTGAATGATTTTTCCCTCCTCATATTCAGATGTGAATAATTGCTTTGGCTACAGGCAAATCAAGAGGGTGACCCGGGTTAGGGGGGTGGGCTGCCTACCTGAGGTTCTCGGGGACTAAGGCACAACAGCCTCCGTAGGGCCCGCTTCACCTCTTTGTTTCTCAGAGTGTAAATGAAAGGGTTGAGCATGGGAGTGATTATGGTGTAGAAGACAGCAGGGGCCCCAGCTCCTGCCCCACTGGAGCGAGGCTGCACGTAGATACAGACAGGGGGCAGGTAGTACAGGAACACCACGGTGAGGTGGGCGGTGCAGGTGGAGAAGGCCCGCCGCCGGCCCTCTGCGGTGCGGATGCGCAGCACAGCCGCGGCGATGAAGACGTAGGATACGAAGATGAGGATCAGGCAGCCCGCAGCCACTATGCCGATATTGGCAAGCATGACGAGCTCGTTAATGGTGGTGTCTGCACAGGCCAGCTTTAGCACAGGCGGAATGTCACAGAAGAAGTAGGCGATGTGGTCAGGCCCGCAGTAGAGCAGGCGGAAGGTGAGGGAGGTGTGGATTGCAGAATGTATGGCACCTGTGGCCCAAGTGACTCCAGCCAGCCCTGCACACATACGCCGGTTCATGGCCACTGGGTAGTGCAGGGGTTGGCAGATAGCCAGGTAGCGGTCGTAAGCCATGACTGTGTACAGGAAGCACTCGGTGCTGGCCAGGAAGTGGAAGCTGTAGAGCTGCACAGCACAGCCCTGGAAGGAGATCACCTTCCCATCCGGACTCAGCAGCCCAGCCATGACCTTGGGCACTGTCACCGTAGACAAACATGCATCCAGGAAGGAGAGGTGCCCCAGGAAGTGGTACATGGGGGATCGGAGGTGAGGGTCAGAGCCCACAGTTATGAGAATGAGGAGATTCCCAGCC
>CAUYQV010153411.1:0-11223 GCA_963574575.1 Galagoides demidoff
AAAAAAAAAAAAAAAAAAACATTACTAAAAGAAATATCCTTAACAATAAAAAGAATCAATTCTGATGGAAAGCATAAAATGATGTACATATTATATTATAAAAAGAGATGTTATGTATCTGTGTGTATATCTAATGTTCACAATTTAAGGAAAATTAAGATTCACAATTTTAATCAATGTTTGAAAGCAAAATTTATTGCTGAAAATGGCTCTTATTGGTAAGACGCAGTATTGGAAGCCTCAGCACAGTAGTGTTATGCTAATTCCTTATGGCTAAAGATGAACCCTGCTAAAAAATGTAAGAATCCTGAACAGTTAGTTGCAGAAGGGCAATTATGGGACCCGGTCTGGTTTCATGATCTAAGATGAGCGAGAATCAGATGCCAACACTGAAACATAATGATGAAGACATTATGAGGTTGGAGATTTCTTTTTTGTTTTAATTATCTAAGTTTTCATTAAGAAGTGCTTTGAAATGTACGATCCTTTTTGGATGCTGGCTATTTCAAAGAAAAATAGTATATGGGCTTATATTACATTATATTTGTAATAAGAATGGTAATTGCTAACTTTTTTATTTTGATGTGCCAGATATTATGCTCTTTATATATGCTACCTTATTTATCACTGATCACAAACTCTATGGAGTAGATAACCTTATCATCTACTTTTAACAGAGGAAGAAACTGGGGCAGAAAAAAGTCAGGCAACTTTTCCCAGGTCACCCTGCTAGCGAATAATTGAGCCAGGGTTGGAATTCAGGTGGATTCTGCAGACTGGGTGTCTCTATTTGTCTATTTGGTATCTACCAGGTGCTTTTTTATGTACCTGCTATGTTCTCAAGTGTTTTTCTCCCTTTATGCCCTTACAAAGGAAATATCCATCTTCCAAATTTATTTTGTAAAGCTAAATAGTCCTAAGTGTCCTATCCAAAGTGAGTAAAAAACATGCTTGTATCCTTAGAGCTTTGTTCAGTTCAAGGGCTAATTTACTAATAGAACTTTTGTTGATTTCACTGGGTGGAACTGACTGCTGTCTCCTTCATATGTCCTGCACCCTGCACAGATGTCCATACATGTCCCCATAATGTCCACTGCCCCTCTATACTTATACATTTCCCTATCTCCAGGGCCTAGATCGATGTCTGCAACACGGTATATGTTTAAAAAATCTTATGGGATGAATCAATAAATGGGGCCACTCCTTATCTTTCCTGCATAATTTTTCTACATAGAATTTTCTCTGTCCAGGACCAGTTTGTCTTTTTCTAGGGTAAAGAAGAGTACTGCCTTCTCTACAGCTCGATTTCATGTTTTCCCTACCTACCAAACTAAAGTGGTAAAGAAACATGAGTTTCTCTGCTCAAGCAAGGAATATTTTTGAGAAAGAAATGAAATAAAAATGGTGAATCCCACAAGCTGCACGCTACACCACATCAAAGAGACATTGCCCAAACTTTGTCCACATTGCCCTTGATAGACGTGGCTCAATGCTCTTTCCCCTAGAATCTTCTTTTTTATTGAGACAGAGTCTCACTTTGTCACCCTCGGTAAAGTGCCGTGGTGTCACTGCTCACAGCAACCTCCAGCTCTTGGGCTTAGGTGATTCTCTTGCCTCAGCCTCCCGAGTAGCTGGGACTACAGGTGCTCACCACAATGCCTGGCTACTTTTTTTGTTGTTGCAGTTTGGCCAGGGCTGGGTTTGAACCCACCACCCTCAGTATATGGGGCCAGTGCCCTACTCACTGAGCCACAGGCACCGCACCCCCAAATCTTTATTATTAAGTAATCTAACTCACAGTTTAAATAGACAGGAAGCATAAGCCAAAATGTGTTACCCAACAGAGACCTGGGGAGAAAGTCCAGGCAGACCAAGGTATTAGCATCATACTATTTCTTTTCTTCATCACTCATCTGACGTTCATTGAACAAATGCCAAGACTGAGTATAAATGACGGCATGGGGGAGCAGTGGGACTCTGTGGTGGGCTCAGAGATAGCTGCAGGTATTTGCCATGCCCTGAGTTCATGGCAGAGGTCGGCCTAGACTGTGGGACGGCAGGCAGCACTCTTTCCTATAGAACGTTTGCAGGACACTAATGTGTGGCTAGCACAAGGGGTACCTCTGAGTGGAGTGGGCAGAGAGGCAGGCAGACATATGAAAAGCATGAGGTGCACCACTACATGGATGCAGGCAGGGGCTCTGGGCAACTGTGAGAAATTCAGTGGAGCAGAAGGATCTCAGAGGAAAGGAAAGAGGGGTGTATCAACCACACATTGGTGGAATGCAAATATTCTATGGAGAAAGAGTTCTGCCAGTGAGCCCGCAGTCTAGCCCTACCTCTGCCCTGAACTCAGGGCACGGCCTAATGAAAATCCTTTCACACAGGGATTTAAAAGTCAAATGCCTTAAAAGGCCAAGAAAGTAAAGACGATTGATTGTGGGGCCTGGGTAGAAGGCAGTTGTGTTGTCGTGGGGATTGGGCCCAATGTTGTCCAGAGGTAGCAGGACTTCCAGCTCTCCAGGTAAGTCAGCTAGCCCAATTGTTATGTGAAATTCTCCTATTTTTAAAATATTGACATCTAATTTAATATTTTATTCAATACTCTCCTGGCAAAAGAAAAAAAAGCCATCTGTTCTACACCACCTGATTTAGCTTTCTATCCTGTGAAATGACTTGATAATACTTGCTTCATCTTCATCAAAACATTATTAGAAAGATCGATTTTTCTTGCAGATAAACACTTAGAAAATTATATATAGCAATTTAAGTATCATCATCATTATTATTGTCACCCGTTCTCATTTTTCCAACAAGCCTATTTGTGTCTTCCTTGCTTTTATTTTTGCAAACCGTCATCCAAAAAAGAGCCTAACGTGCAGTAGCCTGACAGCAAAGGACCGGGCCCAGCACTGCTGGGTGAAGATTGGATGTCACCTCTGTTATCCCACGTAATTCAATCTACTTGAGTAATCGGATCTTTCCTTGGCAATAGGATGGGTATAAACACTTTCAAGATACCTTATGTAATTTGGTTTTGTGCATATATATATGTAGGCTGAGGCAAAATGGCTTTCATCTATACTATATAAACTGTATATGAAAATGGCTTTGTATGTATGTATATGAGAAAGCTACTTTGCTCCAGCCTACATGAGTCTCGATAATCCAAAATCCTAAAAAGAAAACTAAGAGTAGACATGACCCAAGCATATTGGTATGTGCAATCAAAATACTCTTTATTCTTAAATTATTATTTCTTTTCTCCAAAGTAAAGATTCTCATGTACTTACAGAGTTTTTGGCTAATGCTTTGTTTATCTTTACCCAATTTCTAGGGCTCCAAAAAAAAACCCCAGGCTGAGTGACACCAGTGAACACGGGAGATGGGTGCTAGCACTAAAGACAACAATTAGATATCGGCAGGGCTCGGTAATTGAAGTTGCAGAATCTCTTTCTATCACGTCGAGCCTTTAAACAGGGCTTATCTCATCTGTCTCCGATGATCTCGGTGTGGTCCTGCCGCAGAGTGGCCGTTCCTGTGTTCCGTGAGTGTGATTGCGTCGGTGACAGGGTCGTACGATTTTCACGGAGGGCATTCGGATCCTCTGTGGCATATGTATTCTTTTAAGAAACCAAAAAAAAATCTCATAAGAATCCCATAAATTCCACCCTGCTGCTGATTGGAACTTCTTCAGAAGCAGCCCCAGAACAGCCGGGCCTTCTTTACGTGCCTCTGTAAAGACTTTATTTTAGCAGCTGTGGCTGCAGCTTCCACTGTAGGGAGCCCAATAAGGTTTAGATTAAAAACGGGAAATAAACCTCTTGAAGTAGTATTCTGAATCTACCTACCAGCAAGAGTGAAATGAATCACATGTTTCCTGTCAGGGACATTTTACTCTATGACTTAAGGAATCTCAGCAGGGAAAGCACAGGATTGCCTAGAAAGGAGAGGAGGAGACATTTACAAAGAAATGAAAAACCTCCAAAAGAGGAATGCAGGTTGCCAGTTCTGTGTGTTTCCTTTCAACTAGGAATATTTAAAAAAACGAGCTCTCTGTGTAGATAGCTAAAACAACTTTTTTCCATGCCAGAAATGGGGCTGCAATTCCATTTCATCCTCCCCAAGACAGTCCTGAATTTCAGGATCAATGGAAGCTGGATACTGCATTTTACATTCTGAACGAGGCTAAAGACAATATTGGGAAGATGAGATCGATCGCATCTGTTATTGACACTGCGGATTACAGGGAGAAAGAATCAGATGTGCACGGACACCATTCCTGCTTTGTATCAAATTATCTCCCTTTCTCTTTGTCTTCCTGTTCCTGCAAATAAATTGGGGTTACAGGAAAATTTGGGACTGAGAAGAGCCTCAGACATTGTGGATTGGAGGAAATAGTAACAGAGTCTGAGTTCCAGCTATAAGAGAGAGATCTCATCCAGAGATTGGCTCTTATCAGGGAGAACAAAAAGGGTGTTGGTGAAAAGCCCAGTAGGACTATTCTCAAGAGAGTTGCAAACTCACAATCTGATGAAGCTTCAGGGAATCTGCAAGATCAAATCACTCAAAAATGCTTATTTAGCCTCAGTCTCAAACACGCTGGTTCCTTTTGCCTTTCGATGATCTTTCTCCTCATTCCACTCAGAGCAGCCACTTTTAAAGTTCCGTGCTGTCACCCTCACAGTCCCCTCTGCAGCTGCGTCTCAGGTGGGTGGAATGGGACGGCAGAACCAACAGGTCTGGGTGTGGTGTGGTTTTTGTCATCTTGCCAAAGAGTCACAGTCATTTTTTTAAGATCTTTTCATTTACATCTCAAAATGATAGGGTGCAGTAGGTTTTGAAAACTAGGGAGCTCACATAACGTTTTCCCTCTCCACAAACAGATCAGTTGGTGAAATATGTTTTCCTAGTTGAACGCCTCTGGAACAGGGTTGGCTACTTCTTAAGGAGAGAGACTGGGTCATATATTTCTGAAATCAAAAAGTACTTCAAGTATAACAGGTGCTCAACAAATCTATGCTGAATAAAGGTACAAATCTTAGAAAATCTCAGATTCTCTTAGACGCCGTTTAGTAGGGTTATGTATGGTACAGTTCAGAGGCAGGAAGAGATTTATGACAGCCTAGCCTGAAAGAATCTAGGCAGATGTAAAATGCAAACTATTCTAAGTCAGGTTATGTTTCACTATGAGAAGGCTGACAAATATCGTGTTTTAGTTATAATCACTAGCCGAAGTAAACGACCATATCTTCATTACATTCAAGGTAGTCTTTGAAAACATTCTGTATGAGGCAGCAGTTACTAAGATCTTGGGGTTTACGAATCCTTCTGGAAGTCCAAGGGGAGGTATGCCCTCTCTCCCAAGCGAAATGCACTTCCATGCCTGTTCAGAAACAACCACCACCATCAAAAACAAAAACCCAAAACTTTTTTCATAAACACCCTGAAGAACCTTCACGGACAAACCCGTGTACCCGGTTAAGATCTTTCATAAAGGCAAACCCCCTGAATAGCGACCTTCAAAGCCCAGAAGAGGGCTTATAAGAAAAGGTTTATTTTCAGGTTCCGAACAATGGACTTCTATATGGCATAATCACAGATTCCATCCATTCCAAGAGACTGAACTGAAAGAAACAAATATGCCCGCGGAGCTGCCCCCTCTCTGTGGAGGTAATGGAATTTCCATGCACACCCCACAGGGGAGAGGAATTCAAAGGCACTTGTTTAAGCCAGACGCCAGCCAGCAGTGCTATGGCCCTGCTACCAGATCTAGCGTCCAAAGAGACACACACAGTAGGTTCACCGCGGGGCAACACTGTGCAGACAGCAAAGCTGGGGGCTCTATATCCTTCCGGGTTAACATCAAGCTCACGATACTTCCTAAACAAAGTAAAAGAGAAATGACTGTCATTCATCACTCTCAGGATTCTTGAAAACGTTTTTTCCTCTGTCCTAAAATGTAAGCCGATTACTGGCCAGTCCCTGAGATTCAAAGGCCAGGGAAGAGGTGGTAAAACAGTCTGCATCTCCGTGGCCCTTCCTGACCTCTCACCCCTCTTTCCAGTGACAGCTTCCTTCTCCTAATGGTTCCTTCTTGCGATGGCAGGAAAAAAAATATATACTGAACTTTCTAAGTGAGCCAACTTCCAATCGCCAAACTTGAATCTGGAAGGTTGCTTTTGAAAATGCTTTTGTAGCCAAACTGATGTTTTTCTAAATTTTACTTCATTCCCTGGCTCCTCCTCCACTCTATTGAGGCATCACTGCCCGTTCTCTTATCATTTTCCATCTCGTTGCTTTTGTTTCACATTTGAGTAACTGTAGGTCAAATATACTCCAGACTGTTCTGTGAAAGACATGTTAAAATCAAATAGAAACTGTATGATGAACGGTACGAATCATCTGTTTAAAAAAAAAAAAGACCGTAAACAAGCGCTTGGCAAAGCCCCACCTGCTTTGCTGCCGTTGTGGTGCTGTGTGTGGGGAGGAAAACAATTCCCCCTTCTCAAGGCTGAACTAAAATTAGGCTCCACCTGCAAGATGTTAATGAAAACTTACACAGCTGCATTCCAGAAACAAGTTACCCAGATTGCTTTTGGAAAGCTCTGTGTAAAAGCAAACTTGTTAGCTCTTTGCCTAATTCCCAAAATGTAGTATTAATTTTAATGGCAATTATTAGCACAATAACCAACTGATAAGTAATCTCAAAATAGATCCTCTATCATCGAATTGGAAATACACGGTGATTTTATCCACACGTCCTGCTAAGTTTAACCCTTTAACCACAAACGTTCTTCCTATCTCTTTTTTGGCACCTGCTTTCAAACAGAAGATAAGGGAAGAGGTGAAGCCCCTGGAATGGGTCCTGAATGGTTCCCGTTCACATGGGGCTCCCTCATCCACAGGCTGCCTAATGTGAAGAAGAATGGGAAGCTCGTGGGGCCTTTGCCGTGGATCCCTTTTGCAGGGTCTCAAGCATTCTTTGGTAGAGAAGACTCAAACAGAAACCAAATCACATCCAACTCACCTCCGCCTTTTTCTTGGCAGATGTTAGAGACAAAAATGGCTTGTGAATTCTCACCAGAGAAAGCAAAAACCCCCATCCATTTCCAGGTCAAGTTTTTGTCACCCCGTTCTGTAGGCCGAAGGCTCATTTTTTATTTTAGAGACAGAGTTTTATTATGTCGCCCTCGGCAGAGTGCCGTAGCATCACAGCTCACAGCAACCACCAGCTCTTGTGTTTAGGCAATTCTTTTGCCTTAGCCTCCCAAGCACCTGGGACTACAGGTGCCCGCCACAACCCCTGGGTATTTTTTGTTCCAGTTTGTCCGGGGCTGGGTTTAACTTGCCACTCTTGTGGTGCCCTACCCACTGAGCCACGGGCACCGCCCCAAGGGCTCATTCTTGATCCCTGCTGCTTTTCCAGATCATACAGGGTGCCCATCCTTGGAAGGAGGATGTGTTAAAGTGTACTTATTTACTAAACTATGGGTGGCAAAAAAATTCGAGATGCTACCCTTGGCAGGTGAAGAATCTCTCTGCCTTTTACAAACCTCAGCCTTGAAAACAATTCCCCTCCCACATCGTTCCCTTTACCTGCAATTTCTTTAGTCTTCATCAGCGAAGCAGGAGACGACTGGAGTGCCTCTGATTTGCACTATATTCCCAACATTGCCTGTGCATTGCCTGTCTAGGGTCTTAATATTTTCACACTCGCCCCTTCTTAAAGGCTCTGATACCATTTTTTCTTTAAATTGTAAAAAAAACTCAAATAGGCTCAATTATATCTCCAGCGGCACATTTAGTTTCTGTTAGAGATTAAATAAGGGAGAAAATAGCGATGTTAACAAGTAGAAGGCTGCCTTTCATTACCCTATCTGATTTCATTAGCCTAATTCACGTTTATTAATTATTGGTCTGATGAGATCATCAATGTAAGTATGCCAGCCTCACGATGGCTGCATTCGGGGAATAGTCAAGTCTTTCTCAAGATTTCTGCACAGCCCGGCGATGACACTCCCCTTACATTTCCATTTTAGGCTGATGCCCTACTCAATAAATGGGTCTGAGCCGCTTAGGAACCCAACATTGCCAGAATCAACATTTTGTTTACTACCCAGTCCTGCTTTGCAACTGTCCACAAAGAAACATAAAAAGAGATTTAGGTTTTCTTCCTTCATGGTGAACCCCTGTGTGTTTCTACAATGCAGGTCCTCACAGACCAGCTGCCCCCTGAGATGGAGCAATTCTCATGCACATCCTAACAAAGGGCTGCTGATCCGCTGGCCGTGTGGGAGTGGACTGGGCCACTTAGATAAGTTTCATTCACTGTGGGAGCCCAGGGGACCGGCGCATGGAGGCAGCTGCACTGCCTCGTTCATGGTGTAACTTTACACTATTTTCCCTTTAAGTCGCTACTAATCCCTTGGGTTTACATGTTTTTTGGGGGCTGCATCAGAGAAAAGCAGTGTGAAATTGCCTGAAAGCCTCCTTATAAATAAGACTTACGATATAGACCAGCTCAGCTGATGAAAAGACTGACAGAATGCTCTTGAGAGTCCCAAGAACCGTTTTACAAAGCTCCCCCTGGGATTTTTTTTTCTAGTCTCTATCTAATGATTGCTTAAAAAATTACTAACTCGATTAAAATCTCATGGGCCCCAGATCCAGCGGTAAGCAGATCCTTAGTGTGATATATTTCCTGCCTACGTGTTTGTTAACAAATATTGCTTGTTTGAACTCTGTCTAAAATATCTCTTACTCTGTTCAACACACAGAAAGAGACGCGAGAATCTGAGATATCAAGGCAGGGGGGACACTGTACTGAGACCCCAGGGCCTCCTGGATGCTTCCTGAACTAGGGGGGGCTGCGCACTCCCTTCCTCACCTTTATCCTCAGGTCAACCTTTGAGGTGATGTGTTCCATTTTCAGGATTGGGAAACTGAGGCCAGTGAGTGGCAGAATGACTCACTCAGCATGGGAGTGTCTTACTTGAAAAGAATTGTGTTTTTCTCTTACCACCAACCGGAGAGGCTGGCGGATGGGTCCTTGTTAGCCAAGAGGTCAAAAGAAAAACACGGTTCCCTCTTTATTCCCTTGGGTTCTTCATTATCACAGTGGATCTCTCCGTTCTGGAAACTGACCTCCTTCCTACCCTATTCCTTTTCTGGAAACACTAACTTCTCTTACACCTCCCACTTCCTTACCCGCCCTCCCCCCTTTTAGTTTCCCTTCCCTCTAAACCCTCCTACAAACAGCCATTTGGAAGCAATTTCCAGGTCCACCTACATTCCTGTACATCTGTCTTTTGCAATATAGAGGAGGGACTGTGTGTTTTCTTCTTGTCATGTTTATGCCTCCTATTCTGTGGGTACCTAATAAATGCTGAATAATAGCAGCTTTATGACAGCGCAGAACCAGAAACACGGGTTCTTATATTTAGGATTTCATCACCGACAAGGAATATTTATTCCCTGTCAGCACTCTGCTAGGCACTAACTGCAGTTAATTACTAAGGCCTGGCTCCCACCTTTGCACCCTGAAATATTTTACTCTTCTTTCATATTTTCTTGGCAAAAGAAAAAAAAAATGAGACCACCGCTGAACCTTCTCATTAAATTCACAGCATCCTGAAGATAGAGGCCAGTCCTGTCTAACAGAAGGGGAAACCAAGATGCTGGGTGTGCTGCATGAGAACCCTTTTGAGAGTCAGCAACAAAACCATTTGCAAAAGCCAGTTTGCTGTTGTACACAACCCTGGCTTTGCTTGGTGCTAGCATGCAAAGGGAAAGAGTGAACTGATCTAACGTTTGTATTTTCTAGGAATAACACAAAGACCTCTGTGTTCCTGATGTGTCTAAACCAGCACAATAAACTGAGACCATTCAACTTGAAAATTTAGATAAAGGTGGTTGTTGTTTTGTAGACTTCCCTGAACAATTATCTCAATTCTGGTTTTGTTTTGTTTTGTTTTGTTTTGCTTGCCTGAATAGACAGAGGCTATACGTACACTATGAAAATAAAAGGCTACTTACAAATTTGCAATTTAGAGGAGGTGACTCATTATAACATCATTGATTTTTTTGTTGTTCTCAATTGTTATTCAGTAAATATTTATCAAATGCTACCACGGTTGGGGTGCTATCCTATATACCGGAGCTCACAGGTCAGTGTAGAGAGACACATGTAAACAAGTGCCTCAAGAAATACGGTGTCCTATAATGGACATAATTACAAGTCCTACAGGAATGATAAATTCTTCCTATGTGTTCTGAGAAGGCTGCATATGGGAGGTGACATTTCAGCTGTGTCATAGAGATAAATAGTTGTTCGCTGTCAGGGGGTGGGAAATACATCCTAGGCAAAGGGAATAGCAAATTCAAAGGCGGAAGTTCAGGGAAGAGACTAGTCTATGGTTCCCTCGTCAATAGGGTGTATGAGAAGAAATGGCAGAAGATGACTTCAGACTCCCAAACAATGAAGCCCCTTGCCAATCACTTTAGGGTGATCACATTCTGTGTTACGGGCATCAGGAAGTCATTGAAAGTTCTAAGAGGAAGGATGATCCGATTATTTTCTAGAAAGAGAATTCAACAGCAAGCATGTGTTGGCAATAGTCGTGTCTGGAGGTGAGGATGGATGACCTGGCTGTTAGTTATTTTCTTATAACTGTTTACCTGCTGTTTAAATACTTGGACAAATTTCTTTTCTGCTAATAAAAAAAAAATCAAAACCAAAAACAGAACAAAACAAAAAACCAGAAAATAAGCTTAAACCTCTGTTTCAGGAGGAGGTCTAATAAAAAGGAGTTGACATCTCTTTGTTAAGGAAAAGTCTACTGTGAAGGAATCTGCCGGAGCTGAGGTCTCAGAGTGGAGTCCTAAGTTTCCAATAGCAAATCACTTCGGTCTCAGCTCCCTCGGAGATTTGACTTTCAATTTTTCAATATTGCTGATTCAAAATACTTGGGAAGATATATCATCAAATAAAAATATTTCTGATGTTAGCTGAGCACGTTCTTTTTTTTTTTTTTTAACCAGCACAATAGGTTTTTATTACATAACAGGTTATGTAATGGAAAAAAAAAAAAGAGTTGTACTTTTTTGTGTGTTGAAACCACTTCATTTGCCTCAATTATCTCCACTTCTGAGTTAAGTTATTTGATGCCAGTGTGTGGAGGCTTTTCCTCCCAGTCCCTTCCCTGGCCTTTGTGGCGACTT
>CAUYQV010153413.1:0-16759 GCA_963574575.1 Galagoides demidoff
CCTGTGGTCCCAGCTACTTGGGAGGTGGAGGCAGAAGACTCGCTTGAGCCCAGGAGTTGGAGGTTGCTATGAGCTGTGATGCCATGGCACTCTACCCAGGGGGATAGCTTGAGGCTCCGTCTCAAAAAAAAAAAAAAAAAACAAGGAGCTCAGTCAACCTCATGCAGAATAAATACAAAGAAAACTAACTAGCCACATCATTGGCAAATCACCAAAAACCCCAAACTAACAGAACATCTGGAAACAAGCCAGAAGAAAAAAAATACACATCACATTCACAGGAAAAAATAATAAAAAATTGTGGCTGGATTCTCATCAGAAAGAATGAAAGCAAGTAGACGATGAAATTATAATCTTTGAAGTGTTGCCAAAACAAAAGCAAGCAAATGCACAAATATCCTGTCAATCCAGAGTTTTATATCCAGCAAAAAAGCCTGCAAAAACAAGGATAAAATAAAGACATTTTCAGATTAACAAATGCTTAGAGAATTCATTGCCAGTGGCCTACACTACTGAAAGGAAAATGATATCTCATGGGGAAACTCAGAACTAGGGCTAAAAGTGCAAGGTATAGAAGTAATCATAAAAGATCTTTTTAAATAGTACATTTCAAAATTTCCTTAAAACTTAAGAAAAATAATATAGGGTTTATAAGATAGGATTTGTGACATACGTAGAAATAAAGGATTTGACAATGATATCACAAAACACACAGTGTGGCTGGTAAATGCAATTTTTTATCTACATTTGTGTCATAGTTAAGTGTGAGGGAGACCACACCTATAGTGCATATTGCAAGGGCACATGTCTTTATTAAGGATAGAGTATAAATGTCTTAATGCAATAATTAAGTAAATGAGGTGAAAGCTATATTAACTAGTTTGATGCACACATTCCAAATTGCATATAAAATCAGCACATTGTACCCTATAAAAAAGCATACATGATGTTTGTATACATCATCTATGTGTATATGACTTAATAAAAAAAAAGAATTAGGAAGAGTAAAGAGGAAGTTGGAGTGTCAGGTGTAAAGTGGTAAAATACTCCAAATACATTGATCTTGATAAGCTAAAGATGCATATCGATAAGCTACAGCCGGGAACTAAAATAATAACAATAATAATAATAATAAGGGGTATAACTAAGGACTAGAATACTACAAAAATTACTAAGCAAAAAGAAGCAGGTAAAGAGCAAATAAGGGAGAGGGTAACAAACAACAGATAAAAGAAACTGAAAACTAATATTAAATGTAAAACCATAAAAATTTTTAAAAGAAAAAAAAATTTTAAAAGAAAACAAAGGAGAAAATCTTCCTCACCTGTAGTTAAGCAAAGAGTTCTTAGATATACACCAAAATAATGATCATAAAAGAAAAAAGGGTCAATTGAACTTCACCAACATTTAAAAAATTTGCTCAGCAACAAATACTAACATAAGAATGAAAAGAAAGCTACAGACTGGCAGAAAATATTGGCAAATTACATATCCAATAAAGGATTCATACCTGGAATATATAAGAATTTTCATACCAAAAAAGAAATCTTTTTTAAAAAAAATTGAACTTTTTAAGGTAACTATAGATTCGCACACAGTTGTAATAAATAATTCAAAGAGCCAGTGTGCTCCTTCCCAGTTTCCTTTAATGATAACATCTTATTAAACTATAGTAAAATATGATAATGAGAATATTAACATTTATGCAGTCAAAACACAGAACATTTCCATCACCACAAGGATACCTCATTTTGCCCCTCTATAGCCATGCCTATTTCCCTTCTCCTTTACCCTTCTCTTAACTCTTAATAACCTCCAATCTGTTTCCCATTTCTACAATTTTTTTCATTTAAAGAATTTTGCATAATAGAGTCATATATATAAGAAAACCAATCATAAGTGAGATTTACATTTTTCACTTAATTACCTAGAGATTCATTCAGATTGCTGTGTGCATCAACAATTTTCCTTTTATTGCCAAACAGTATTTCATGGTATGAATGTGTTATAGTTTATTTAACCACTCATGTGGTGAAGGATATCTGGATCATTTCCCGTTTTTAGGCTTTGTGGGTCATGATGAAAGCTTTGAAACACACACAAATTAAGAAACATAAAATCTTTGCCAATGGAAACAAATGAAGCCCTCCCAGCAACACCAATAAACTGAGTAATTTGAAACCTGCATATATGATTCAGAAAGGATACTGTCAACTATGTGTCTTGGAAGTGAAATAATGGATCATAACACAGTCTGTCTCAAAATTTTTGTAGTGACCCCTGTATTACTAACAAAGCTACTATAACATTCATGTACAGGTTTTGTGTGGATGTAAATTGTATGGTAGTTGCATATTTATTTTCTAAGAAACTACCAAACTGTTTTCCAGGATGACTGTACAATTTTATGTTCCCACCCACAATGTATGAGTGATTCAGTTTCTCCACATCCTTCCCAGCCTTGGTATTGTCACTGCTTTATTTTAGCCAGGTTTGTAGCAATAGCTCATTGTGCTTTTTATTTGCATTTCCTTGGTGGCTAATGATGTTAAACATTCCTTTTGATTTGTGAACAGTGTTGTGGAGTGTATCTTCTATAACATTTTTAGTAGTTGTCCTGGGTATTATATATACCTAACTATCACAATTTACTGGCACAAACATTTACCAGTGTAAGTGAAGTACAGAAAGCTATTCTCCTTTTATATCCTTTAGCCACCTCCATTTATAATCCAATTGCTTAAAATATTTCTTACTTGTACATTTTGAATTATATCAGTGTTATAATTGTTTTAATGATCAAACATAATTTAGAAAACTCAAGAGAAAGAAAATCTATTATATTTATCTATATTTTTGCTCTTTCCATTGTTCTTTCTTCCTTTGTGATATCTGAGATTCATTCTTTTATCATTTCTTTTTTCTTTTTCTTTAGCCACTCTTTTAAGGTAGGTATGCTTGTGATAAAAAAAAATCTTAGATTTTTTTTTTTTCATCTGTGAATGTCTTGATTTCTCTTTAATTCTGAAGAAGAATTTTGTTGGGTATAGTATTCTGGGGTTGGCAGTTTTCTTCTTTCAGCACTTGAAAAATATACAACTTCTTCATGACTTCTTATGAGAAATCTGCTGTAACTTGAATTTTTTCCCCTGTACTTAACATGTTGTTTCTTTCTTACTGCTTTCAAGATGCTTTCTTTTTCTATAAGTTTTCCTTGTTGAACTTTGTCAGAAGTTTAATTACATTCTGGCATGGATTTCTTTGGTTTTATACTGTTTAAAGTTTGGGAAGCTTCTTGTGTGTGTTTATATCTTTTACTGAATTTGGAGAGTTTCCAGCCACTATTTCTTCAAGTATTTTTTTAGCCTACCCTTTTCTCCTCTTCTCTTGGCATTCCTATGACACAAATATTAAATTTTTTTTGTTATTGTCCCACAGATTACTTAGATTTTGCTCATTTTTTTCAGTCCATTTCTGCTGTACTGCCCAGATTCAATAATATCTGTTGTTTTTCAAGTTCACTAATTCTTTCCTCTTTCCCTCTATTCTCCTATTCAATCCACCCATCAAGCTCTTCATTTTTGTTATTGTATTTTTCAGTTCTAAATATACACATTTGGTTCTTCTCGATATCATTTTTTTCCCCCTGAGACCTTTTATTTCTTTGCTAAGGTGTTATCTTTTTTTTTTATTAGCTCCAAATATGTTCAGAATTTCTCATTAAAATAATTTTACAATTTTTATACTGGGTACACTGAGTTTTTGTCAGCTAATTCTAGTATCTCTAGCATCATGGAATTTCTTGGTTCTTGGTATGAGGAGTGATTTTGTATGGAAATCTGGATATTGAGGGTATAGTGTTATAAGACTCTGAGTCTCATATATACCTCCATTTAATCTGGCTCATTCTAACATCAGTATAGCAGGGGAAGAGAGGATGAAGTTCTGGCTTGATATTGCCAGATGGGGACAAAAGTCCAGCTTCCTTCTGCTGATACTTGAAGCAGGAGGCTCTTTGTTATTGCTGGGAAGGGTTGTGAATTCCAGCTCCCTACTAGGCTTCCACCAAAACTTCCCTACCTGGAAAGGTAATAGTGCCTCGTTACTGCTTTCCATACTGCCTCCATTGACACACAGATGGGGGTGGTGACCTTGTTACTACTGGGTGGTGGTAAATGTCCTGAATCTTCAGTAGGCATGACTGCATCTCTATAAAGAGCTATGAAGTGCCTCATTACTACCTTGTTGGACAGAAATCTAGACTCCCCAAAGTGATCTCCACTGACATCCCAGGGTGGGGGGAAGATGCCTTGTCACAGGCTGAGGGAATGAAAGTCCTAGCTCCCTACTCAGCCTCTTTTGACCCTGGAGCCTAAATACAGCCTGGCAAGGATGAAACTGTCATTTACTGTGAGCTTTTGCTGGTATAGGTATGAGTGAGGCTGTTTTTCTTCTGTGGTATTGCACTAGAACAGAACAGGTATTGTCTGAAACTTTTGTCTTGTATACTTCTACTAGATTGAATTGCTCTATATCCTGATTTTGGTGATAATTATACCAATCTATCCTTGTGTTAAAATTCACAGAATTATATAAAAATTTCAATTTACAAATCAAAGTTTACAGAAAAGAAGAATGAAGTTGTAGGAGTTACATTGCCTAGATTAAGGAATCATTATAAAGATTGCATGATTGGGAACATGTAGTATAAGGATAAATAGATCAATGGAAAAGAATAGAAAATCCAGAAATAGCCTCACACATGTTTGATCAATTAAATTTAAACAAGGGTGCCAAGGTAATTCAATGAGTGATAACAAACTTTTTTAAAATTACAACTAATATTCATATGGGGAAAATGAACCTTAATCTCTAACACGTAGTATAAAAATATTAAATTGAAATGGACCATAATCTAAAAATAAATGCTAAAAGTATAAAAATTTCAGAAAGTTAGGAAAAATACTTGCAAACTTGGGAGAGGAAACCTTTTTTTTTTTTTTTTGATAGGACACAAAACGTACATACCACACAATAAAAAAGGATATATTGGATTTTATTGAATTTTACTCTTTGACAGAATATACAAAGAAAATGAAGTAGAATCAAGTATATGTAATTACAATTATAATTTAATAATAATACCAGGAGTCAAATTTAAAAATAGGCAAATGATTAAAACAGACACTTCATCAAAAAAATATATGACTTGGCAATAAGCACATGACAAAAAAACTCACTGTTATATATTATCAGGGAAATATGAATTTCCTCTCCTCTTCACCTGCTGCATTGGTATCTGAATAAGCCAGATTATACAGAAGGTATAAAAAGCCTCAGAGTCTTATAATACCCAATATCCAGGTTTCCATACAAACTCCCTTACCAAATCAAGAACCATGAAGATTTCAAACTGAATGAAAAACACGAAGAGATACTACGTCATACCCACTGGAATGTTAAAAATTTTAAAGCTAGATAATATCAAGCCTTGGCAATGATGTGGAGCAAGAAGATTTTTTAAACTTTGAAATGTGGAAATGCAAAATGGTATAATCACTTTGGAAAATCTTTTGGCCAATTCTTATAAATTTTAACACATTATAAATCATATAGCCCAGAAATTCCATGACTAAACATTAGTCAAGAGAAATGAAAACTTATGTTTGCAGAGAAACTTATACACAAATGTTCATAGCTGCTTCATATTTAATAGTCAAAAACCTGAAACAGCCCATCAATAAGTGAATGCATAAACAAGTTGTCCATCCACAACATGGAATACTGCACAGCATTGGACAGACAAACTACCGATACATACAACAACATGAATGAGCTCAAAAAACTGTGGTGAGCAAAAGAAGCCAGGAACAAAAGAGTACATACTGTAACATCCCATTTATATGAAATTCTATAAAAAGGCAAGACTTATGTATAGTGACAAAAAGCAGATCAGTGCACACCTGGGGCCAGGGTGGGAGGAATTTGACTGCAAAAGGGCAGGAGGGAGATTTTTGAGGTAATGGAAATGTTTGATATCAACAACACAGTTCAATCTCACAGACAAGGAAAGGAAACCATGCACGAAAGAATACATACCACGTGATTTCATTCATGTTCAGTTCAAAACTATAGGCACAGCTAAAGTACAGTGCTCAGAGATCCATACTTAACTGGTAAACTATGAAGATAAGCAAGGAAGTGATTACTGGAAAAGCCAGCCTAGTGGTTTCCTGGAGTAGGGAGTGGGGGTGTGGTGATTGGGAAGGGACATGTGGGCATTATCTGTGGTGCCAGCAGTGTTATCTTTCTTGATCTGGATGGTGGTTACATGAGTGTTTACTTTATAGCAAGTTATTAAACCATAAATAGTATTGGCTGTGCACCTTTTTTGTTTGTATGTTATATTTTACAACTAAAAACATTTTTTTAAAAGAGCAAAAATGGTAACTGAAAGGCAAACTGAGATTGGCATAGGAAAATGAGGTCAGGAGAGTTAAGAGCCACACAGAGCAAGCATCACAGCTGAGTGAACCAGATCTGTGAAGTATTTCCAGGGCAACCCTTGACGTTGGTGGGAGTGAGGGCATGACAAGCTTGACAGCATATCTTAACTGCTGCCCTATTCTGTACCCAGCATAGGGATGGTCATACAGGGTACCCAACCAAGATTTATGGATACATTGGTGTTAGGTTATGCCATTAAGGCAAGCCCAAATCAGGGCATGGTCCCTAGGGGCTACCTACCAAAAAGCACCAGACTTGAAAACAAGAAATCTAAGTTTAGGTGACAGCAATGACACTGTAAGCTATATGACTTTGAACAGGCCATTTCATGTCTCAACATTAATTTCCTTATTCCTGGCCCTGGCTATGAGGTGCAATGAAAGCCAGAATGGAGCAGAAAAATATCGATATATATGTATCCATCTGTGTTCAAGTCCGATCACTGAGAAGGGTCATTGCATTAAAATCTTCAAATGGGGACACTAAAGACTTCAACTTAAGATAGCTAATTGGGCTCAGCGCCTGTAGCTCAAGTGGCTAAGGCACTAGTCACATACACCAGAGCTGGTGGGTTCAAATCCAGCCTGGGTCTGCCAAACAACAAAGACAACTACAACCAAAAAGTAGCCGGGTGTTGTGGCAGCCTCCTATAGTCCCAGTTACTTGAGAAGGCAAGAGAATCACTTAAGCCAGGAGTTGGAGGTTGCTGTGAGCTGTGATGCCATGGCACTCTACCCAGGGTGACAGCTTGAGGCTCTGTCTCAAAAAAAAAAAAAAAAAGACAGCTAATTGATCCCCCACATCTGCCCAACATTTACTTGCCTCTGGGTGTAAATTAGCACAGTGATGTAAGGGGCTGCATGCCCACTATTCCATGATGAATATCCCAAAAGCTGCCATTATGATGGGGTTATCAGGAATGGGGAGGTTGACATATATGAAGGTCAAATGCTTTGAGCCTCTGCTGACTTTGCTGCACATGGTCCCGAGGTGTAATTACCCATATGTCAGACTTGGCAGTGGGGAGTGTGCCAGGCTGACATTCCAGGTCACAAAGAGTATCAGCATCTAAGGTTAAGGGTTGGGGTGGGGGTCACCACTGCTGCCTCCACAAACTGCTCTGTCACATATCCCGATAACTCTGGGACAAAGGGGACTTTGGTAACAGCAGTTGGGGAGTTCTCTGCCAATAGCACCCTGACAAGGTCAATGGACACTCAAACTTGGAACTTGGGACAAGATTCCTTCTCCTATTTGGGGAAGATTGCACATTTCCTTTTGTTTGTCTGAGAGAAAGATTGTTGATACACCTCTATTCACTGATAAGCAGGAACCATTTTCAAATTAAAGACTTAAGAGGAGGTCTGGCTAGCAATCTAGGAATGGCAACAATGGACCAGATGCTGTAGCCTTATCCATTTCAAAAGCTTCATGAATAGCCAGCTGTACCAAGGAAGGATCCTGGCTTCTTTTTAAGAACATGTCATGGTCCTGATCATGCATCAAATGGCGCCAGCACCTGTTTTCTTCCTGTCTCTGTTCTCATATGTACACTTTTATTCTTAAGTAAATGTAAGGATCCATTGGAAATAGATTTAGCTTGGAGGAGAAATTATGTGCTAATTCTCCCAACACACACAGCACGTACACACAAACACACACGCTGTTCCTTGTAGAAATGTAAAAACAATATAGCAACAATCAAGATATTTTTATAAAGGAAATCACCCAAATCCCATCTCCTAACATAGCTCTTTTTATTTGGACATTTACTGTGGAAACAGAGCTTTTATAGATCGTGAGATCACAGTGTAAATACAATGGTGCTGCTTCCTTTACAAACCTGTTCCATGTATTCCTCAGGCTGCTGCAGGTTTCAGAATGTGCATATTAAATGGTTTCATAATATGCCATGGAATGGATATTCCATAATTTAATTTGCCATCCTTTATTGTTGGGCAACTCATTTGTTCCCAGTGTTGTATTACTGCAGCCGGTCTCACAATGAACATCTTCATGCATGTATCTTCTCAATTCTGCTAAACTGTGTCCTAGGAACAAAATCTCAGGAGGAAAAATGATTGGGTTCAAGGTCAAAAACAGTTCCAGGGCTCTTGCTTTAGTCGACTGGGCTGCCTTTCTCAAGTGTGGGTGCTTTTCTGAAATGTGCAAACCCTCAGCGGTAGCCAGCCTTCCCCTTCAGCCCCCCAAACCTGTCCCATTCACTCTTGGTGTCTTAGTTACTGCCTGTTGTGTGGGGATCAACTTCTATTTTCTCTTTGGGTGCTCTGCACCATGGTTTCAAAACAATGCAAACCTGTTTTGGGAAACAGACCTAGTCAATGTGGAATATCCTCTGAGCTCCAACAGCTGAGAGTCCGCAGTAACTGTCTTTGGGGGATGCCAGGCTTGGGAATTAAGGAGCAGATGTGCTTGTTTCTCCAAGCCCACACTGCGGAGAACTTTCCCCCATACCCTTGATCAGGAGACCACCACGCTCCAACACAAGAAGCCTTATGCTGACTACCAGCTCCTCTCAACATCCAGTATACGACAGGCCCTACTACAAATCAGACATAGCCCTTGTCCTCAAATGGCCCGTAACCTCTGGTAGAGACAAATGAGTAAACAACTAACAGGAATACAGCACAATGTCATGAACAGGTGCATTGCGGCCAGGCTGACCTGGGGTGAGATTCCAGCTCTGCCATCTCCTTGCTGTGTGGCTGTAAGTTAATTTACTATTTTCTGCCTTGGTTTCACTGTCTACAAAATAGAAATAATATCAGGCCCAGCTCCTCTTCAGTCATTATGAGTTAACGAGCCAGTGCATGGAAAGCATGTAGCACAGTGTCTGGCATGTAGTAAAGTAAGTGTTCAATAAATGTCAGCTACTAGCAGTGGCATCGTATTTCTTGTGCAATTTTTACTAAAGCAAGTTAGGAAGTGAAATAGTTCCTGAGAGGGACTCTGGCACAGTAAACGAAAGCCCAGTCTTCATGCCTGGGGGACCAGGAAAGTCTCTTCTGCTCCCCATTCCAGGAAGAAAGTGCTGAAGGCACTAGAGAGCATGAGAGTTAGGTGTCCCTTGCCAGTCACAGGACAGGAAGGCCTACTGTGAACCCTGATAAGCAGCCTTGAAGTGGCTGGATAGTAGAGGACCTCTATGACGTGGGGTGACCTGCATAAGCGGTTGCAGAAGTTCCCCTAGTCCATGCCCACATTATTTCTACCAGGAGGGGGAAGTAATGTGGCCCAGCTGACTATTCTTTCCCAAGTGCTAAATTGGCCTCCTTGATTAGAAAAACAGCATTGGGCTGACAGCCTTGCCAGCAATCAGTGCTAATGCAAGGCCCAGCTGAGGAATACAGCAGACCAGGCTCCACGCCCAGTGCCACGAAGCCTTCTGCCTTGTCCAGGATGTGGTCCAGAGATAGAAAATGCTGATTTTATAGCAGAGCTACTTAGAGTCAACATTTACAAGTGCCAATAATGCCTTAAGTGCAATGAAAGGCACATGAGTGGGGCAGCTCTCTTCCTGTCACCCCAGAGTCCCTGGGTAAACTTTCCCAGAGGAACTGTCAATTGAGAATAGCCTTGAACTGACATGTCCAGCAGCACAGACAGACACATGGGCCGCAGAAGTACCCATCACTACTGTGGTTAGTATGCTGTCCCCATCAAGCCTTGTACTCATTTCTTTCTGGGAACAATCTGCTCTCTTTTGGGGGCTGGGAATCTACAGTCTGCATTCAGAATAGCTGTACTTTCCATCCAATGTATCCATTTCTTATTACACCCACTGTCTAAGCATCCACTGTAGCAAATGCAAACCTGAGTCGGACATCATCCTCTTCCCTCAGATAATAATTTAACTATGAGGAACCACCACCTATCATAGCAATGTAATTCTGGGCAACAATCCACTCCAACATTTCCCAGAGTATGTTCCATAGACATTGGTTCCCCAAGATCCCAATAGATGCTCAGCTCCATAAGGGTTTCTATGGTAAAAAATTTTGAGTTGAGTGGAGGAAACTTAGCGAGCTTTCTTGATTGTCACACTTGGCTGAGCCTGTGACATGCCAAGGTGCACTGTCATTCTCTAACAGGGTCTAGGGAATACAGGGTTCCCCAGACATATTATAGTCCAGGCTCATGTGGAAAAGGCATTTCATGAGGCAGGCAGTCCAGACAACACCTTTTTGGAAACACAGAACTATTCCAATTCCCTTGTTTTTTACATGAGAAGACTAAGACCAAGAGACTTACCTGAGGTCACCTAAAGTCCTTGGCAGGGTCACAGTAATACGCCCTCAAAAGAGCTGTCTCCAATCAGTTTTTCAGAATAGGGAGCTATTAGAAGGTGTTAAGCTGTGTGGGTGATGTGGTTAAATTGGCATTCTGGTAAATTACTCCAGCTGATATGGGGAGGAGGCAACGGAGGCCAGGGAGGAGGCGAAGAATAGTCCACATGAGAAACCATAAAGGCCTAAAGTAGTGTGGTGGTGGAAGAGCAGGTGGGGTGAAGATACTTTCCAGAAATAATTAGGAGGTAAATTGACAGGCTCTGGTAGAAGGTCAGGTGGGGGAAAGGGAGGTGATGCTAAGAATTTTGGTCTGGGTGACTGGGTGGACGCTAATGTCATGCACTAGAGAAGCTGCTTGCACGCATCTCAAGGACTCGGTATTCCCAGTGTATATATCTGGCTAGGGTTTGGCTTTATAGGGAGAGGTTCAGTCTAGAGACCAAGATTGAGATAACTGTACATAGAATTTAGGCACAAAAATGGAAGAAAGGTCCAGGGAGAACCTATAAAGGGAATAAAAGCAATGGGCCAGGGCAGCCCAGAAGCCTGGGGGACTCAGTTCTGTCTTACAAAGAGCTCACGGTCTGAACTTGACTCTTCCTCAGAATTCCCCTTAAACAGCACCTCCTCCTGTCAAAGAATGCTTCCAAAGGAGAAATGGGAGGTTCTGGGTAGATTTGGAGAGCATAAAATTCATATCTAACTGGTAGGATGAAGTGTCTTCTGATAGCACACTGGATTCTGAGGGGCTGAGAAAGACTGTAGGAAGATGAGTTTTCCCCAGCTGGCTATTTAAGAATGTGTGTGTTTGTCTCTTTAACCCTGGAGTGTCTGCTTATGTATACATGTCTCATTCCCCCAGTAGACAATATACTTGCTCCTGAAGGGCAGGGAGTCCTAAATCTTTAGAACGCCCCATAGAACCTAAACAATACCTAGCATATACTACTCAGTACGAATTTGCTGAACACGTAAATGGGGCCGGAGGTGGAGGATGGGAAGGAATCCTTGGCCAAGAAAACAGTGTGAACAGTGGCCCATGAGCAAGAAAGTGCAAGAAAGGCAGAATGATTGAGTGTGTTCCATGCATAGAGTACATGAGTAAGGGGGAGGGAAATGGAGGAGACTAGCAAGATAGACTGGGACCAGGTGTTGTGGCCTTGAACATTAAAGTGCAGGAGTGACCTTCAAGCACTATAGAAAGCTGGACAGGTGCCAGAACTGGGGTGGGCTTGAGCAGAAGTGAGTTTCCCTTCAGAAACTCTGATCAGGAAAGCACTGACGAGGGCTCTGTAAGGTCTTCTCAGCTTTTTCTTGCTAGATGCCTCCTGAAGTGGCCAATAAATTCACTGTGAGCAAAGTCACTATCATTTGCAAGGAGTCAACACCTTCCATTTCATTGTTCCTGTATCCAAGAGGTAAAGAGGTGAGTCAAAGGTCTGAAGTACCGTGGGCTCTCAGGACAGTCTATGAGAAGGGAGTCCACAGCCCAATCTCATTATTCCATACATGAAGGTATGTTTGCCTACTAACCTCCTTGTGGATCCTGAATACTGGGGCTCAAGTGAGACTCACTCCCAGCATTAATTGCCCTAGAGATGGTCTTTTCAGTATTCTATGCATCTATGACCTTCCACTTCTCCATGTCTAAATTCTCTCCAGCCTTTAAATCTTAGTGACAATGTTTCTTCTTTCCGGAAGTCTGTCTTTCAGAGTACTTTAGTTCAAAGTGACTTTTTCTTCAGAACGCCTATATCATTGAAGCTGCAGTGCTCAGCCTTATTGCCAAAATATACATTTATGTTCTTATTGTCTGGAAACACATATTATGGATACACAGAAATACTTAAAGCCCTGTAAGGTGGTGGGGGGTGCTGTGATTGAGTCATCAAAAGACAAGGTGTCAGAGTGGAGAAACCAGTGCACACTAGAATCAGGAAGACCTGGATATTAACTCCTGTTCTACCATTTCCTGGCTTTGTTACCTTAGGCAAGTCCCTTAATTTCCTAAAACTCAGTTTCCTCCTCTGTACATGGCATAATAGGATTCTGACATGGTTGTTGAAATGATTAGGTAAGAAAAACCTTAGTGAAGCATCCATAATAATACCTGGCCATTTTCTGGAACTGAAAAATCATTCCATCCTCTCTTTCACCCTCAATATTCCTCACAGGGCCTAGCACAGAGTTTTCATTAATTGATCTATCCAGTCATTAACTAAAACATTAGTGGGAAAAAGTATGTATATTTGCATAAAAAATTAAGTACTTAGGGTGGCACCTGTGGCTCAAAAGTGTAGGGCACTGGTCCCATAAGCCAGAGGTGGCAGGTTCAAACCCAGCCCTGGCAAAAAAAACAAAAATAATAATTAATTAATTAATTAAGTACTTAGAAGTAAATCTAGCAAAAGAGATTTATATAAATGGAAAAATATTCTATGTTCATGAACAGGAAGATTCAATATAAAGATGTCAATAGTTTCCACACTGATTTATTAATTCAATGTTGTATGTGTATGCGTACAATTTAACAAGCTACTTCTAAAATGTATATGGAAAATGTCAAAAATAGCTATGATATCCTCTAAGGAAAAAAAAAGATAGGGAAACTTGCCCTACCAGGTATCAAAATTTATGATAAAGCTTTAGTAATTAAGACTGTCAGCTCAGCACCTGTGGCTCAAGTGGCTAAGGTGCCAGCCACATACACCTGAGGTGGCAGGTTCGAATCCAGCCCAGGCCCGCCAAAAAACAATGATGGCTGCAACCAAAAAATAGCCAGGCATTGTGGTGGGCTGGGCGCCTATAGTCCCAGCTACTTGGGAGGCTGAGGCAGGAGACTCGCTTGAGCCCAGGAGTTGGAGGTTGCTGTGAGCTGTAATGACACAGCACTTTACCCATGGTGACAGCTTGAGGCTCTGTCTCAAAAAAAAAAAAAAGACTGTGTAGTATTTTCTTAAGGATAGACAAATAGACCAATAAAACAGAATCTAAAGTCCAGAAATAGAGGCACACCTACATTGACACTTGATATATGACAAGGATAGCACTGCAAGTTGGACTTTCCAATAAACTGGAAAAAAAATCATTATCAATAGCAGAAAAAAATTAAAACTTAGACCTCTACTTCACTGCACACACAAAAATATTAAAAATAAATTCCATGGGAAAAATTTAAGACGAACCCAAATTGGTAGACAGTATACAAAATATATGATCGATATGCCTCAAAGCTGTAAAGGTCATCAAAAACAAGAAAAGTTTGAGAACCTATCACAACTTATAGAATAAGGAGACATGCCAATTAAATATGATGTAGTAACCTAGATGAGATCCTGAAACAGAAAATAACATGGTGAGATAGGAGGAAAATATACATTTTAGTTTATAACATATTTATCGGTATTGGTTTGTTGATTGTGAAAAATATGCTATACTTATATATGATTCTAATAATAAATATAACTGGGTTCAAGGTACATGATAACTCTATATTATCTTCAGAACTTTTCTATAAAACCAACCCTTTTTCAAATGTTTTTAAAGTTTATTTTGAAACAAGTAAAACATCAATTCCAGGAGGTTCAAAAACCTAAATATGTAAGAAAGACTATATAAGAGAAAATTTAAATAATTTGGGGGTAGGAAACACTTCCCTGCATAAGATTTTAAAAAATAAATAACCAAAAATGAAAAGATACATATAACTAAATTCAAATTAAGAATTCACATTAATCAAAAAAATATGATTAAGAGGAAAAAAAAATACAACAAGCCACAGAATCTACTTCCCGTAATGGATAAGGAAGCTTCTATTGAGCCAATCCTACTGAAGATTAAAACATATTACTATAAAACAAAAATTATAACATATTTTAAAGTATGTAATGTCAGTAAGATGTAACACATATAACAATTATAGCATAAAAATTGTGAGGAAGTAGACCTATATCGTTGAAAGCTTTCTATATTTGACATGAAGTAGTATGTATAATTTTACCTCTATATAGATTACAAAAAGTTATCAGTATGCATTGCAACCCCTAAAACAACACTAGGAAAAAATAACAGGAAAAAATAGCTAAAATCAAATGTATAAAATGGAAATCTACAATATATTCAAATAATACAAAAGAAGGCAGAGAAGGAGAATATGGAAAAAAACAGAAGGGGAAAACAGAAAGCAAATAGTGAAAAAATGTTTAAGTCTAAAATGTATGTTTAGTGTTAATGGACTAGACACTTGTGAATTGTGAATTAAAACACACAATGTCAGAATGGAGACATTGTGTGTTTTAATACTACCATATGCTTTGTAGTCTGTCATGCTGAGTAGAGTGCCATGCTGTCATCACAGCTCACAGCAAGTTTAGACTCTTGGTCTCAAATGATTCTCTTGCTTCAGCCTCCAGAGTAGCTGGATCTACAGGCACCTGCCACAACACCCAGCTAGTTTTTCTCTTTTTTTAAATTTCAAATTAATATGAGGGTACAATTCTTTTTTTATTGTTAGGGATTCATTGAGGGTACAAGAAACCTGGTTACACTGATTGCATTTAGGTAAGGTCCCTCTTACAATTGTGTCTTGCCCCCAAATGGTGTGTCACATACCAAGATATGAGGCTACAAATTTTTAGGTTACAGTGTTCTCACTTGCAAGGTAGAGTTCAAATTGTAGAAGAGCCCTTTGCCCAAGGGGTGTGCTGAATACCCTCACATTATGCACATTAGGTGAGATCGCACCAAATGTTCTCCCTTCTACCTCCTATCACCCTCCCTCCTCCCCTCTACCTGCTAGGCAATTTTTGTGTTTTATCATTCATATGAGCATGTAATTGTTTATATATTGGTTTTATTTTAGTATTGAGTACATCAGGGGTTTTTTTGCATTCTTGAGATACTTTACTAAGAAGAATGTGTTTCAACTCCATCCAGGTAAATGTAAAAGATTAAAGTAGTCTATTTTTAGTAGAGATGGGGTCTTAATCTTGCTTAGGCTGACCTTGATCAGGTGATCCACCCACTTCAGCCTCTTAGAGTGCTAGGATGATAGGCAAAAGCCACTGCAACTAACCCAGAGGTGTACTTTAAATAGAGAGATAGACTGAAAGCAAATGGATGGAAAAGGGCATATAAAATGCAAACAGTAAGTACAAGACGGCTTTAGTGGCTATCTGATGCTAAATCAGGTAAACGGATTTAAAGTAAATGGGTATTATGAAAGGTAAAGAGAAACATTTTACAATAAATAAAGATTTATTTCATCAGGAAGACACACTTTCATAAATGCATATGTGTATAATGACAAAACTTCAGAATAACCAAAGTGAAATTTGCAGAATTAGAAAGAAAAAAGAGCTGGAGATTTTAACAACCTGTTCTCAGCAATGAATAAAGTAGATAAAAAATTAGTAAAGACATAGATAATCTGAATAATATTATCAGTCACCTTGACCTAACTCATATTCACAAAACATTATACCCAACAACGGAAGAACACACAGTACATTCACCAAGACTGGTTATATACTGGGCCATAAACCACGTCTAAGTAAATTTGACATAAAATAAAATCATATAGAGTATATTCTCAGACTACAAGGGAATTAAAGAAGTCAATAACAACATATCCAGAAAAAAAAAAAAGAAATATTTAGAAATTAAACAACTGGCTCGGCGCCTGTGGCTCAATCGGCTAAGGCACCAACCACGTACACCTAAGGTGGCGGGTTGGAATCCCCAGCCCGGGCCCACCAAACAACAATGATGGCTGCAACCAAAAAATGGCCGGGCGTTTTGGCGGGCGCCTGTGGTCCCAGCTGCTTGGGAGGCTGAGGCAGGAGACTCGCTTGAGCCCAGGAGTTGGAGGTTGCTATGAGCTGTGATGCCATGGCACTCTACCCAGGGGGATAGCTTGAGGCTCTGTCTCAAAAAAAAAAAAA
>CAUYQV010153416.1:0-13714 GCA_963574575.1 Galagoides demidoff
CCGCTCGGTGGTGGATTCTGTACCTTTTGGTTGTATTTTTGGGGTCACAGCTTGCCTCAGGAAGGTTGAAGTGCACTCCTCAATCTTCTCTCTTGGCCCTGCTCCAAACCATCAGCTAATTAGCTAAACTTCTGTCCTTTCAGCCTCCTTCTGGAAGGGAGCTTCTGTAAAAAGCTGGCTGCAGTCCGCCATCTTGGCTCCACCCCCCATGAGCAGCTTTTTGTAGCAGAAATCACCAATGCTTGCTCTGAGCCAGCCAACCAGATAAAATATAACCCTCACCCTGGTAAATACATGGATTGCTGCCTGTTGTACCATCGTGATGTGGTACACAAAGATGTCATTGCTGCCACGGACACCATCAAGACCAAGTGTACCATACAGATTGTAAACTGATTTCCCACTAGCTTCAAGGTTGGTATCAATGATCAGCCTCCCACTGTAGTAGCTGGTGGTGACCTGGACAAGCTACAGAGAGCTGCGTACATTTTGAGCAACGGCATAGCCACTGCTGAGCCCCAAGCTCATCTGGACCACAAGCGTGACCTAATATATGCCACGTATGCCTTTGTTCACAGGTGTATGGGTGAGGGAATGGAAGAAGGAGAGTTTACTGATGCCCATGAGGACATGACTGCCCTTGAGAAGGATTATGAGGAGATTGGTGTGGATTCTGTTGAAGGAGAGGGTAAGGAAGAAGAATACTAAAGTTAAAATGTCACAAAGGTACTGCTTTTATAGTGACATTTATTTTATTTTAAATATTAAAAAGTTATGGTCTGATCCTTTAATTTGAATATAGAGATGTAGACTCTCATATACAATTAAGGACCTATGCTTTAAAACCTGAATGCTTCATTAGAGACCCAAGCAGCCCACTTCACTGGTGGGTTTTGATTAACATCTTCCCTGTCTTAAAAAATATAAATACTGATTGAAAATTAAGGAATGAAAAAAATACTCCATGTAAATGGAAACCAAGAGAAAGCAGGGATAGCTAAATTTAGATGTTGGATAATAGACGTTAAGTCAAAAACTGTCAGTAGAGACAGAGAAGGCCATTATATGATAAAGGGGTCTAATCATCAAGAGGGTATAAAAAATTATAAATATGGAGTCAACAAAAGAGAAAATATCTATACAATGCAAACATTACCAGACCTGAAGAGAGAAATAAACAACAATATAACAGGATTTTAGTACTTCAGTACTGCAATTTCAACAATAGATGGATCATCCAGACAGAAAGTCAATAACTAAACAATAGACTTGAAATATACCTTATACCAAATGGACCTAACGAACAGAATACCCATTCTTGTAAAGCACACATGGAACATTTACAGGATAGATCATTGGCTACAAAACAAGTCATACTAAATTTAAGTAGAAACCTCCTCATGTATCTTTCTGACTACAATGATATAAAACTATATATCAGTAGCAATAGTAAAACTGGAAATACTCAAATAAGTGGAAATTAAACAGCAAGCTCCTGCATAATGAATGAGTCAAAGAAGTAAACAAAAAGAGGAATTTAAAAGATATATTAAGACAAATTAATTTGGAAGAACATATCAAAACTTATGGGATGCAGCAAACAAGTGCTAAGAAGGAATGATAAATGTTTATATTAAAAAAAGAGAAAGAGAAAAATCTCAAATAAACAAACATGACATTAAACTTCAAATTACAACAAAAAGAACAACAGAAATGTGGAAGAGGCTCAGTGCCTGTAAGTCAAGGGCTAAGGCACCAGCCATATACACCAGAGCTGGTAGATTTGAACAAAGCCTGGGCTTGCCAAACAACAATGGCAACTACAACCAAAAAATAGCCAGGCATTGTGGTAGGCACCTATAGTCCCAGCTACTTGGGAGGCTGAAGCAAGAGAATCACTTAAGCCTAGGAGGTGGAGGTTGCTGTAAGCTGTGATTCCACAGCACCCTACCAAGGGTGACACCTTGAGGCTCTGTCTCAAAAATAGAAAAAAAATAAAGAAATAAAGAAAGAAAAAGAAAGGTGGAAGAGGCAAGATGGCCAACTGAAACCAGCTTTCAGCAGAGGCTCTGGTCCAGAGGGAGAAATAATGGACAGAAACAACACAATAAAGCAGAAGATCTGGAGCTGAGCTGAGAGAGAGGATTGATAGGTCTGCATTACCCCTGCTGAGGTAAGCTCAGACTCCTAGGAAACAAATTGCAGGTACAAGACCCATCCCAAAGAGGACGGGAATACTTCCCCTCTCCCCTAATGAGAGCAGCATGAGGTGAGTAAAGAACAGAGGACCTTTTGTTTCACCAAAGGGGAGAGAATGACTGAGGGTCTGGACTCCCTCTATAGAGAGATACCACCACAAGCCAGGACAGTCTCTTGCCCAGGCCAAAAGTTGATCTAAAATTCTTCCTACCTTCCTGAACTCCCAATCCTCCTTCCTGGAGGTTGGGAAGACTACCCCCTGAAAAATCCAGTGTGTTTGGCAGATTTTTGCTAGGGTGGGGTATTTCATGAGCTGTGGGGACATTGTGCTGAAACTATAACTTTATTGGGGGGGGGAGAGTCACAAAGGGAGAGAGACTTGCCCTTTGTTTGAAACAGCATAGTGCAGGACCCATGCCATCGACCATCAGAGACTGTGGCGGGTGTCAGAGGCACCCCACCCACTTCTACTACCCACAGAGCACCTCCCACTGGCTCCCCAGTACCTCGCCTAGTTCCTGAGACTATCTGGCCCATGGCTAGAGACTCTGCTCCCCAGCTCCCTGCCCGGCTCCTGCAACCTGAGGCTCACTCTCAGCCACTCCTGCCTGGCTCCTGTGATCCATGGCTCTTGGCTGACAACTCCCCTGGACTCCTGTAACCCAGCACCTATGGTAAGCAGCTCCACCCTCCGGCTCCCCGCCAGGCTCCTGCGACCCTCAGTGCCTGTGGCAACGCCCTCTAGCTCCCCCTCACTCCTGTGACCTACACACAGCAGGACACCAGACCAGCAGCAACACCCCTGACAGTGGTGGCTGTTCCATGGTCCCTCCCACTGGTGTTAAATTTGGGAGAGAAACCTCCCCAATCCTGTGACATGTGGGGAGAACCTAACCTAACCTGCAGGGGTTCGAGAGGCGGAGGGTGGCCAAGGCAGAGCCATGGTCTCTGAGGGAGAGAACAAGACTCCTCCAAGGTAACCCCTGGCTGGGCACAGACACAGGTGAAACACTATACAGTTTCCAATGATCATCAGAGGAAATCAGTCCTGAACTAGTGTCACCTGTAGATCACACAGTGAGATGGCCCAGTCAGGGAGGCATTGTCTCCTCTTTGACTTAGGTGCAAACCCCTGGTGTACTTGAGTATTAGAGAGAGCTGGGCTGCAGCCCTCTTGGGTAACCAGTGACTGGGGGTAAAGGTGATGCAAATTGGGAAAAGAGGCCCAGCCCCCCTGGAATAAGTCTGTGCTTGGTGGGCCTTTCTGACTCCATTGACCACCAGAGTGAGTCAAACTTGAGCTGCCAATGGAGCCCTGCTGTCCGGTTGCTGGGGACCTTTTGAACTCTCCCAATTGATCTGTGTTTGTGCTGACTAGGACAATTGGTTTGGAATTTTTGATCTGGGCCAATCAGTTAGGGACTCCCCCAAGGTTATACCCTTGTTGTTTTGTAGAGGGAGGGTCTGATCCTACTCTCACAGTGAATGTCATTGGGGGGGCAAGGCATCTTAATTGCTTGTAGTCCTCCTCAGCTGAGATTTCAACCCAAAGTCACTGATCCACTAGGATTGGTCAGAGTCTAGCTAAATACAAGACACACCCTCCTAGCCCCATCATACCAAGCAGGTCCCCAGACTCAGTCTGTAGTACTGAACGGGAGATTGGTAAAGCCATAGGGGAAAAGCTGTAGTCACTAGTTTTACCACTCTGGTAAAGGGATGATTAATTACATGTCAAGGAGCCCTCAATTTAATTCCACCTTACCAGCCTCTATAAACAAATGGTGAAAAATAACCATGGGGTGGAAGCAGAGGAAAAACTCAGGCAACATGAATAACCAGAGTAGATCAAATCCCTCAAGGTATGACAAAGGAGATGCAATAGAAGATCCTATTCATAAACAAATGCTCGAGATGTCAGAAATGAGTCCAGAATTTGGACAGCAAAGATTAACAGAATTGAAGTAAAATTGGAATTAGAAGTTCAAGGAGTAATTCAAAAGTTGGCTCAAGACTTCAATGAATTCAAAGATAAAATCACCAAAGATTTTGATAAATTGCGACAATAAGTTGCATCCCTCAAAAGACCTGAGAAATACAGTAGAATTCCTCACTAATGGGATGGAGCAGTCAAAAGGAAGGATCTAGGACATTGAAGACAAAGCTTTTGAACACTCCCAAATGCTCAAAGACAAAGAGAAATGGAGAGCAAAGACAGATCATTCATTGAGAGAGTTGTGGGACCACTCCAAAAAAGCAAACATCTGCCTTATTGAAATTCCTGAAGGTTATGAGAATTATCTGAAAGGCGCAGATGCTGTACTCTGGGAGATTTTAGAGGAAAACTTTCCAAATATGGTAAGAGATACTGAAATTCAGATAGCAGACAGTTGCAGAACTCCAGCATGACTCAATCCAAATAAAGCACCCTCTAGACACTTTGTAATTAACTTTACCAAAGTTAATATGAAAAAGAAAAACCTGGAAGCAGCCAGACATAAGAAAATCATAACCTACAAGGGGAACAATATTAGAAAGACTACAGATCTTTCTGCTGAATCATTTCAAGCCAGAAGAGGATGGTCATCAACCTTCAATCTCCTAAAACAGAACAACTTTCAGCCCAGGATCCTGTGCCCAGCTAAACTGAGTTTCATTTGTGATAGAGAAGTCAAATACTTTAATGACATTCACACGTTGAAGAATTTTGCCATAACTAAACCAGCTCTTCATGATGTTCTCAGACCCATCCTCCATTATGACCACCACAATACTCTACCACCAAAGTAAACTCACTCAGAAATTATTGACCATAACTCAGCTTCCACAGTGGCAAAAAGATTAAAAACATCCACTGGTCTTTCAAAAAATGTGACACCCAAAATACTGCCAGGCTTATCAATACTCTCAATTAACACAAATGCTTAAATTATCCACTAAAGACACAAGAGTTGGCTGACTGGATACGAAAACTCAGGCCACATATCTTCTACATACAAGAATCTCATCTTAATTTAAAGGATAAATACAGACTCAGAGTGAAGGGAAGGACAACATTAATCCAGGAAAATGGAAAACAGAAAAAAGCAGGGTTGCAATTATATTTCCAGATACGTTAGGCTTTAAAGCAACAAAAATAAGGAAAGAGAAGAATCCTAACTCCATATTTGTTAAGGGAAACACTCAACATGATGAGATATCAATTATTAACATTTATATGCCCAAACAAGATGCTCCCCAATTTATAAGGGAGACCCTAACAGACATGAACAATGTAATACCTTCCAGCACAATAATAGTTTGGCTTTCAGCCAATGTAATAGAATAGAAATTATTCCTTGTGTTTTCTCAGATCATCACAGAAAAAAAGTTGAACTCACTAATAACAAGAATCTGCATAATCATACAAAGACCTGGAAACTAAATAACCCTATATGACAAGATACCTGGGTCAAAGAGGAAATTAAGAAAAAAAATTACCAAGTTTTTGGAACAGAATGATAAAGAATATATGAATTAAGAGAACCTCTGGGATACCACAAAGGGAGTCCTAAGAGGGAAATATATAGGACTGCAAGCCTTCCTTAACAGAATGGAATGAAAGCAAATCAACAACTTAAAGGGACATCTTAAGCAAATTGAAATGGAAGAGCACTCCAACCACAAAACCATCAGAAGAAAAGAAATAACCAAAATTAGATGTATATAAAAACAGCACTCTGTACCCCATGACAGTATTAATGTACACAGCTATGATTTAATAAAAAAAATTAGAGCTGAATTAAATGAAATAGAAAGCTAAAGAATTATTCCAAAGATCAATGAATCAAAAAGTTGTTTTTATGAAATGTTTAACAAAATTGATAAACCTTTGCCTAGCCTAACCAGAAATAGAAAATTAAAATTCCCAATTTCATCAGTCATAAATGACAAAGGCAAAATTACAACAGACATCTCAGAAATTCAAAAAATACTTAATCAATCCCACAAAAACTCTATTCTCAAAAATATTAAAATCTGAAAGAAACTGACCAATATGTAGAAGCACATCAACTTCCTAGACTTAATCAGAAAGAATTTGAAATGCTGAACAGACCTATATGAAGTACTGAAATAGTATCAACTATGCAAAATTTCCCAAAAAACAAGAGTCCAGGACCAGAGAGCTTGATGTCAGAAAAATCTTTAGAGAGGAACTAGTACCTATACTGCATAACCTTTCCAATGCATAGAAAAAGAACAAATACTTCCCAACACATTCTATGAAGCAAATAACACCCTGATCCTCAAATTAGAAACAGACACAACAATAAAATAAAATTATAGACTAATATCTTCAATGGATATAGATGCAAAATGATTCAATAAGATCCTAGAAAACAGAATGCAGAAATACATCCAACAAATTATACACCATGAACAACTTGGTTTTATCCAAGGGTCTCAAGGATGGTTCAATGTGCATAAATCTATAAATAGAATATATCAAATAAACAAAATAAAAAACAAAGAACATGATTCTCTCATATGATGCAGAAAAAGCTTTTGACAATACCCAGCATCCTTTCATGATCAGAACACTTAACATAATAGGTATAGATGAGACTTTTCTTAAACTGATAGAGGCCTTCTATAGCAAACCCACAGACAATATTGCATTGAAATCATTTCCACTCATATCAGGAACCAAGTAAGGTCACCCACTATCTCCATTGCTTTTTAACATTGTAATGGAAGACTTTGCCATCACAATCAGGCAAGAAAAGGCAATCAAGGATATCCATATGGGGTCAGAGGAGATCAAATTTTTACTCTTCGCAGATGATATGATTGTATATCTGGAAAACCCCAGGGATTTAAATACAAAACTCTTAGAAGTAATCAAGGAATACAATAGCATCTCAGATTACAAAATCAATACTCAAAAATCTATAGCCTTTATATATACCAAAAAAAGTCAAGCTGAAAAAGCAGTCAAGGACTCTATTGCTTTTACAGTAGTGCCAAAGTAGATAAAATATTTTGGAGTTTGTCTAACAAAGGACATGAAAGATATCTACAAAGAAAACTATGAAACTCTAAGAAAAGATATAGCTGAATATCTTAACAAATGGAAAAACATACCATGCTCATGGCTGGGAAGAACCATTAGGGTTAAAATGTCCATACTACCCAAAGCAATACACAAATTTAAAGCAATCCCTATTAAATCACCACTGTCATACTTTAAAGACCTCGAAAAAATAATACTTCATTTTATACGGAATCAGAAAAAACCTCAAATAGCCAAGACATTTACTCAGCAATAAAAACAAATTAGGAGGAATCACGCTACCAGACTTAAGACTATACTATAAATGATCAAAACAGCATGGTACTGGCACAAAAATACACAGGTAGATGTATGGAACAGAAAAGAGAACCAAAAGATGAACCCAGCTACTTACCATCATTTGATCTTTGATAAGCCAATCAAAAACATTCAGTGGGGAAAAGACTGCCAATTTAACAAATGGTGGTGGGTGAACTGGCTGGTGACCTGTAGAAGACTGAAACTGGACTCACACCTTCCACCATTAACTAAGATAGACTCTCACTGGATTAAAGATTTAAACTTAAGACATGAAACTATAAAAATACTAGAAGAAAGTGTAGGGAAAACACTTGAAGAAATCGGACTGTGAGAATATTTTATGAGGAGGACCCCCCCCCCCCGGTAATTGAAGCAACATGAAAAATACATTACTGGGATCAGATCAAACTAAAAAGCTTCTGCATTGCCAAGAACATAGTAATTAAAGGAAGCAGACATCCCTCAGAATCGGGGAAGATATTTGCAGGTTATGTCTCTGACAAAGGATTAATAACTAGAATCCGCAGCAAGAAAAGAACAAGTAATCCCATCTCAGGGTGGATAAGGGACTTGAAGAGAAACTATTCTGAAGAAGACAGGTGCATGGCCTACAGACACATGAAAAAAATGCTCATCATCCTTAATCATCAGAGAAATGCAAATCAAAACCACTTTGAGAGAGCATCTAATTGCACTAAGATTATCCCAAATCACAAAATCCCATAACCAAAGATGTTGATGTGGATGTGGATTAAAAAAAAAAAAAGTTCTGCACTGCTGGGAGGAATCCAAATTAATATGTTCCTTTTGGGAAGAAGTTTGGAGATCACTTAGGGGTCTAAAATTAGACATCCCATTCATTCTGCAATTCGACTACTAGGTATATATACAGCAGACCAAAAATCACTTTATAACAAACATATTTGCACCAGAAGGTTTATTGCAGCCCAATTCATAATTGTGGAGTCGTGGAAGATGCCCAAGGCCCACTGACCCACAAATGGATTAATAAATTGTGGTATATGTACAATATGGTATATTTTGCAGCCTTAAAAAATGATGGAGTGGTGGGGGTGGGGCAAGATGGCCAACAGGCACCAGCCTCCAACAGAAGCTCCTGTCCAAAGAGAAGGATAATGTTTGGAAAATGCCCAATAAAGTTGAAGATTGGAAGCCCAGCTGAGAGAGAGAAGAGTGATATATGAAGGACACCTCTGCTGAGGCAAGTTGAGACTCCAAGAAAGCAACTTACAGGTACATAATATATCCCAAAGAACAGTGTCCATCCCCTCCCCCAAGAAACTTGTGGTTTTCTCTTTGTTTTCTTTTCGTCTGCTCCTGTAAGTTTTCTACAGGCAAACAGTGAACTGAGGACTTATTATCTCGCCTCACATGTGATAACCACAGGAAGGGGGGTCTAATCACCTAGAAGGATACTGCTGATATTCTAAACACTCTCTCAGCTGGCAGAAAAACCAAAGAAACATTTTCACTGCCATTTTGAAATTCAAGTCCACCTTTCCCCCCTTGCCTGCCTACAGAGACAATGAGGGGAAACACAAGAGCAGCGTTCTCCACCCCTGTGAGACCAACCACCCAGTCCCAGTACTGCAGCTGGAGACCTGCTAGACCTGTGTACATTCCACAGGTGGCGGTGGAGGAGTCCCCCATTCCAGGCACCCATGCAGGAGGAGGCCCCAAAACTGCTTGCTAGAGCTGCGCATGCCCCGTGGGGGGTGGCAAAGGAGTCAACCACTCTGCGCAGGCCCCAAACAGATAGAGCCATGTGCATCCCATGGGTGGCAGTGGAGGAGTCCCTGCTCAAGGCTCCCACGCTGGTGGGACAAGATCTGCTTGCTGGTACCGTGCACGTGGGTGGCAGCTGAGGATTCCTCTGCTCCGGTTGGGCCCAGAACTGCTTTCTGGAACCCTGTGTGCTTCTCTGGGGCTGGTGAAGGAGTTCCCCACTCTGAGAAGGCCCAGAACTGCTTGCGAGTGCAATGCGGGACCACAGGCAGTGGCAGAGGAGTCCCCTCACACCAGGTGGGCCCAGAACTACTTGCTAGAGCTGTGCACATGCCATGGGTGGTGGTGGAGTTGTTCCCTGCTGAAGCACCCTTGCCAGGCTGGCCCAAAACTACTTGTGAGAGCAACACAGGACCTGCAAGCAGCCGGGCAGGAGTCCTCAGCTCTGGGAGGACCCAGAACTGCTTGATAGAGCTTCGTGTGTCTTGCAGGTGACAGCACAGGGGTACCCTGCTTCAGGCACCTGCACAGGGTGGGCCTAGTACTGCCAGAGCTATATGCTCCCAGCATCCCCTGCCAGCCACCTAGAACTATGAGAGGGTGATCAGCTGAGAGAGAATGATACTAGAATGCCAGTACCCCAAGGTGAAGAGCAGCAGACACAGCAGTGGGAACAATAAGGTTCACACCCCTGAGGCTCTTTTGGACAGACAGGCTTTGCCTCTCAGGGCAACCAGAGGAGGCTGGCCTCCTCTCCAGTGGAAGCCACTGACCGAATGGTTCTGGTATGGTCTCCACATGGTGTAAATTCAGCATGGGGCAGAATCATCAGAAAAACTCTGGTAATTTCATTAACCAGAGTAGATCATTCCCCCAAGGAAGGATGGGGCACAGGCAATGGAAGATCCCATCCATAAACACATGGCAGAGATGTCAGAAATCGAGTTCAGAATTTGGATAGCAAATAACATTAATACAATGGAAGAAAGGAGGGAATTAGAATTTTAAGAAATTAATCAAAAGATGTAATCAAAGATGTAATCAAGAAAATATTCAGAAGACGTCTCAAGATTTCAATGATTTCAAAGATAAAATGACCAAAGAATTTGAATCACTGAGGCAAAAGGATGCAGCCCTCAAAGATCTGAAAACTACAGTACAATCCCTCGGTAACAGAATGGAAGAGGCAGAAGAAAGGATCTCTGACATTGAAGACAAAGCTTCTGAACCTGACCAAGGACACAAGGATGAAGAGAAATGGAGAGCAAAAATGGATCACTCTCAGAGAGCTCTGAGATAATTCGAAGAAAACTAATATTCGTCACATAGGAATCCCTGAAGGCAATGAAGTGGTTTCACAAAGCACAGAGCTCTATTTCATGAACCTATGAAAGAGAACTTTCCAGACATGCAAAGAGATTCTGAAATTCAAATACCAGACAATTTCAGAACCCCAGCATGACTCAACCCTAACAAGAGAACCCCCAGGCACATCATAATTGACTTCACTAAAGTTGATAATGAAGCGAAAATTCTGAAAGGAGCCAGATGCAATAAAACAATAACCTACAAGGAAATAACATAAGAATGACTACAGATCTCCCTGCAAAAACCTTTCAAGCTAGAAGAGGGTGGTCATCAACTTTTAATCTCCTAAAACAAAATAACATTCAACCCAGGATCCTGTATCCAGCTAAACTGAGTTTTATTCATGATGGAGAAATTAAATACTTTAATGACATGCACATGTTGAAGAAATTTGCTATAACTAAATCATCCCTCCAGGATATTCTCAGACCTATCCCCCACAAAAACCAGTGCAATCCTCTACTGCATAAGTAAACTCACACACAAAATTTTGATCAAATTTCAACTTCCACAGTGGCGAAAGAATTAAAGAGTTCCACTGGACTTTCGAAAAACTTGACACCCAAAATTATACCAGGTTTATCAATATTCTCAAGCAATGTGAATGGCTTAAATTGCCCTCTAAAGAGGCACAGGCTGGCTGACTGGATACAAAAATACAAGCTACATATTTGCTACATATAAGAATCCCATCTTACCCTAAAAGACAAATAGGCTCAGAGTGAAAGGATGGTCATCTATATTCCAGGCAAATGGAAAGCAGAAAAAAAGCAGGGGTTGCAATTTTATTCGCAGATACAATAGGCTTTAAACTAACAAAAGTAAGCAAGGATAAGGATGGACACTATATTTCTTATGGGTAATACATAATACGATGAGATTTCAATCATCAATATTTATGCACCAAACCAGCATGCACCTCAATTTACAAGACATACTCTAATAGACATGAGCAACTTGATTTCTCCCAGCTCCATCATAGTTGGAGATTTTAACATTCCATTGGCAGTGTTGGATAGATCCCTCAACAAGAAGCTTATCAAAGAAATTTTAGATTTAAACTTAACCATTCAGCATTTGGATTTAACGGACACCTACAGAACATTTCATCCTAACACAAAAGAATACACATTTTTATCATTGGCCCATGGAACATACTCCAAAAATCGACCACATTTTAGGTAACAAGTCTAACCACAGTAAATTCAAAAGAATAGAAATTATTCCTTCCATCATCTCATACCATGATGGAATAAAAGTTGAACTCAGTAACAAAAGGAATCTGCAGATTCATACAAAAACATGGCAGCTAAATAACCTTACGCTGAATGAAAGGTGGGTGAGAGACGAGATCAAGAAGGAAATAACCAAATTTTTGGAACAAAACGATAACAAAGATAGAAGTTACCAGAACCTCTGGGATACTGCAAAGGCAGCACTAAGAAGGAAATTTATAGCACTGCAAGCCTTCCTCAATAAAATGGAAAGAGAAGAAGTTTACAACATAATGGAACATCTCAAGCAACTGGAAAGTAACAACACTCCCAACCGAAAACTAGCAGAAGAAAAGAAATGAACAAAATCAGGGGAGAATTAAATGAAATTGAAAAAAAAAGGATTATACAACAGATCAATAAATCAAAAAGTTATTTTTTTGAAAAGGTCAATAAAATAGATAAACCTTTGGCCAACCTAACCAAGATAAAAAGAGTAAAATTACTAATTGCATCAATCAGAAATAGTAAAGACAAAATAACAACACACCCCTTAGAAATTCAAACAATCTTCAGTGAATATTACAAGAAACTTTATTCTCAGAAATATGAAAATCTAAAGGAAAGTGACTAATATCTGGAAGCATGCCACCTTCCAAGACTTAGCCAGAAGGATGTAGAAATGTTGAATAGGGCTATATCAAGTTTTGAAATAGCATCAGCTATACAAAATCCCCCTAAAAAGAAAAGCCCTGGACCAGATGGCTTTGCATCAGAACTGTACCAAACCTTCAAAAAGGAACTAGTACCTATATTACTTAACCTTTTCCAAAATATGGAAAAAGACGGACTACTACCCAACAGATTCTATGAAGCAAACATCACCTTGATCCCCAAACCAGGTAAAGACCCAACAAAGAAAGGAAATTACAGATCAATATCACTAATGAATATTGATGCAAAAATATTCATCAAAATCCTAACAAACAGAATCCAGCAATATATCAAACAAATTATATACCACGACCAAGTGAGTTTTATCCCAGGATCTCAAGGCTGGTTCAACATACATAAATCTATAAAGGTAATTCATCACACAAACAAATTAAAAAACAAAGACCATAGAATTCTCTCAATTGATGCAGAAAAAGCTTTTGATAATATCTAGCATTCTTCCATGATCAGAAAACTTAAGACAATTGGCATAGAAGGGACATTTCTCAAAATGATAGAGGCCATCCACAGCCAGTATCATACTGAATGGAGTTAATTTGAAATCATTTCCACATAGATCAGGAACCAGGCAAGATTTCCCATTGTCTACACTGTGGTTTAACATTGTAATGAAAGCTTTAGCCATCGCAATTATGGAAGAAAAGGCAATTAAGGTTATCCATATAAGATCAGAAGACCTTAAACTTTCACTCTTCACAGATGATATGACTGTATACCTGGAAAACACCAGGGATTCTACTACAAAAGTCTTAGAAGTGATCAAGGAATACAGCAGCATCTCAGGTTATAAAATCAACACCCATAAATCTGTAGCCTTTATTTATACCAACAACAGTCAAGCTGAAAAATAGTCAAGAACTCTATTCCATTTACAGTAGTGCCAAAGAAGATGCAATATCTGGGATTTTACCTAACAAAGGACGTGAAAGATCTCTATAAAGAGAACTATGAAACTCTAAGAAAAGAAATAGCTGAAAATGTCAACAAATGGAAAAATATACCATGCTCATGGCTGGGAAGAATTAATGTTCTTAAAATGCCCATACTACCCAAAGCAATATATAATTTGAATGCAATCCCTATTAAAGTTCCATTGTCA
>CAUYQV010153418.1:0-23099 GCA_963574575.1 Galagoides demidoff
ACAGCTGGGCTAAACTGACGGGAACTGCCGTAGTCTTCACTACGAATTTGAACAAAACCCTTCAGAGGTTGAGAATATACAGATAATTTTCAGAAGAAGAAGAGAATTTAAAGAAAAAAGACGAAAAATAAAAATTAAAAAAAAAAAACCCAGTAAGGAAGTGGGGATGCAAAGTTATAAAGGAGTAAATACCAAGCAAGGGTGCGATTTGAGGTGGGGGCTCAACCCCAGCCTGAAAGCACAGGGGTTCTGGAACATTCATTACACTGCAGAGTTTGCCCCATGTAAAGGCGAGAGAGCCAGGCATGTGTACTTGTGCATGAGTTACCACTGATGGTCCCACCAGGCCAGCATTGCTGTCAGACAACTAGGGCTAAGTGACTACACTTTCTCATGGGTCCTCTGAGGAGGGTCACAATTATAAGCTGTTCAGAGCCAAGAACAGGGTGGCACCTATGGCTCAAGGAGTAGGGCACCAGCCCCATATGCCGAGGGAGGCAGGTTCAAAACCCAGCTCCGGCCAAAAAACTGCATAAAAAAAAAAAAAGCCAAGAACAAATAGCAGTTGGGGAGTGAGAGTCCAGACCCTGCAAAGGGATCCAGAAGAATTGGGTATAGCATATATACCATCAGCTACGAGGCTGTCATTTAAACACCCCTGAAGTTTAAACTTCTACTATTTTATTGATTTCTCTGTATGGGAAAAAAATGATATCCTCTCCTTCTTTGTCCTCTGGTAGTCAACACTTTAGCAGCTTTTTTTATCTTCTTTATAGAATGCATGTGGCTAGGGTCACATACACCATTCTCAAGTGATCCTCAGGTACTTTTTCTTGTGTAATTAATAAAGAATTATATACTCTGCTTTTTGTGTTAGGTCATGGACTATATGTAGGTCAATACCTTGTTAATAACACATGATTGATTGTATTCAGTGTTATGACTCCTATGCCAAACCGATAAACCACAAATTGTGCTGACTCTTTGAAAGGTTCTAAACCACTGGCCATCTCTTAGCTACGTCGATTCATTTAATTCAGCCCTAAAGAATAATTCAAAATGGATATTATTCTCAAGATTCACAGCCACCTTAACCCATGGTTGTCAGCAAATCTGGACCATGACGGGGGATGCAGTTGTCTGTGAAAAATGCTTATTCCATCTATTGGTATTAATGGAGGTCATTGTGTCAGGGAGACCTCCCTGGCAGTGGAGATGTGACCGTTCAGAATCTATCACCTTGTTAAATTTAACACATTGCACATTCTTTATGAAGCTGGAAATAACATACCTAGTTTGGGAACTTCTCTCCAAAATTAAGTGCCAAAACAGGACTAGAGTTACTCTTAAAATAAAATCCAAGATTTACTCTTTTTTTCAGAGACTAGCTGTCTTCCTGCTTTGCATCTTTTCTTTCTGTTTTAATTTTGCCACGACTTTCATTCAACAGGTATTTAGTGAGCCTCCTATGCACCAGGCTCTGTTGGTGGAACATAGCAGGGACAAAATATATAAAGTCTCCCCTTTGGAATCTTTAGTTCTAGTAGTGGAGACTGAAATTAAACACACACAGAGAGAGAGAGAATACTTGGACCACAGAAGGTGCTGTGAAGGCAATAGAGTAGGGTAAGGGAGGAAAGTGATTCTGATGGGACAGGTGGGGATAGGTGGGGACAGGTGGGGGTTAGTGGTGTCTTTCCAGAGGTGCCATTTGAGAAGGCGCCAGTTCTCTAATGGTTGGGAGGTAGGATTTTCTGGTGGAAGGAATAATGAGCATGTAACTCTTGTGTCAGCAACAAACTTGATGTGCTTCAGAAAAGGCGGCCAATGTGGAAACAAGAGGAGAGTGGTCGTGAGCTCCAAGAGGGCAGCAGACACTGGCTCATTTGAGGCCTCCTAGGCCATAAGAAGGACATAGACCTTTGAAAATTCATGACAGGGTTTTAAGTAAGAGTGTGACTTTATCTGATTGACTTTTTAAAAAGGTAGGGCAGCGCCTGTGGCTCAAAGGAGTAGGGCACCAGCCCCATATACCAGAAGTGGCAGGTTCAAATCCAGCCCCAGCCAAAACCTGCAAAAATAAATAAATAAATAAATAAAAATGAGAAGGTAGGTGAGGTGCCTGCCGTACTGTTGGTGATGACTCAGGGAGACAAGAGAGCAATGATAGCAGGTCACCTGCCTGGGGGTGCTCTGGACATTTGGGAAGAGCAAGTTCCCAGGGCAGATTTGGGGACAGTGGCAAAGGACTTGACACTTATGACTGGAAGTCCTTGAGCATGTCTTTGAACTTCCCTGGGCCTCAATCTTCCTGTCTGAAAGATGGGGATGCTACCACATGTCTACCTCAGTGTGTTCTTATGAGAATTAAATGCACTGATACTTAGTTAATATTTACTCCATGTAAACACGTTGAGCAGTTAGCAATCAATATATATTTACTGTTTTTGTTGTGATTATTGGATGTGGAGAGAGAGGAATCCAGGACAACACCTAGGTTGGGGACGCAACAACACAGCTTATTGTCTGTGTGTCCAGGTGATGCCCTGAGGACTTAGAAGATGCGGAGGCTTTTGACCCCATGTTGCTGCTGTTGATTCACCATGACCACAAGCCGATAGCTCACCTCGCTCTGTCTCTCCTGGCCTTTTTATCTGTGCCTGGGATAACTACACGTCTAGGAAACTTCCAGATAAAACAGGAAGCTGAATTGCACATTATGCCTAGCAGTTTTGTAGTTTTCATTAGAGAAGTTACTAATTTTTCACAAATGGACAAGGTAATAATGACTGCATTCTGCAGTGAGCAGGACTGTGCTTCCCCCAAAGGTGGAGGAGCTGAGAGGCTAAAGAAAGAGGCTGACAAATCCAACTTCTCGGAAAGAAACACTTAATAGGGCCTTACAGAGAGAAGCCAGGTCATGAATGGCTGAAGACTGGATACTTGCACCCACCCTCCAGAAAGTGTTCTTTATAAAAAGGAGTTTTTAAGGTAAAGACATGTGCAGTTGGTCACGACTTTATTGAGAAACTCATGACCACTGAGAAGCTATGTTACCAAAATTTCTTTCTTCAGTAGATCCTTGGTCTCAGGGATTCGAAAAATGAACCCATGGACCACAGATCAGTGGTAAGATGGGATTTCTTAGACAGAAAAAAATATAGAAAAAGCACCGGAGCTCTCGGCAGAGGGAAAGGCCCAAGTTGGAAAATCTCTGCCAGGGTCCTTTGTCTAGGAGTGTATATGTCCAGCCTAAGAAATGAATGGGTACAGGCCTTTTCTAGGGGCAAGGTTAATGAGCCTGTTAATAAGTGAATGGATAGGGTCCCCTCTGCTGGGACACACAGTCAGGAGGTTCTTGTCAGGAAACTTAGGTGTAATTGCTGAGGTCTAGGAAATGGGAGGAACCCTGTACCCTGAGGCTGATAGTTCTTCCTATGGGAATCAGCTTTCAGCCCCAAGGCAGGGTCTACTCATAGAAGAACTGGTCATACTTGTGGAATCTGGCTTTCCTTTTTGCCCACCAGCCAGCCTTCCACCAGCCCAGCCAGCGATAAGAGGCTGCCCAGAGTGAGCCAGCCCCGTGTGCTTGAGGCCTCTATGAGTGCTGTGGGCAAGGCAGAGGGTGGCCACAGTGCAAGCTTGGCAGGCTAGGCAGGGAGCTGGCGCTGGGAGAAGTGGGAACCCTATATAGTTAGATGAACATCTTTACAAAGGGTTATCTATGCCATAGGCCTTGTTTCTTTATGAGGGGGTTACCTGTGCTGCAAGGACATCGTGGTATGCAGGAAGCAAAGCCATCATTCACCACAGTGGTTTCCCCTCAAGATGGCATCTCTATTGCCATGCAGCCGGCTGTTTCTCTACGACTAACTGAAAAAGAGATATGGTTTTTAATCCAAAGTTTATATGTTCTGTGACTATTGAAATCCAAGTGTCTCGGTGCCCGTGTTTGTATCCGATGTATAAACAAGAAACAAAGGGGAGGAAATTAGTTGCTGCTGGAGTGTAGTCTGATAAGACGGTAAGACCAGGGTAAAGAAAAGTTAAAATTGGATCAGAAAAGACAATATCAAGTAAAAAGATATAGAGGGTTTCTATACTGTACATTCACAAAGAATAATTTGGATGCTGTGTTAAAAAAAAAAAAAAAGTTAATGAATGCAGAAACCCATTCCTTTAGTCCAGATAGGATATTTTGGGTCGATGACTTCTTATTCTTGGAATGAGGAAGCCAGGTTTGAGTCCTGGCATGGTTTATTACTAATTATAAGCATATCATTTGGGATAAATTACCACCTTCTCTAAATTCCAGCCAGGATTCCACCTCACGATGTTGTTAGAAGAATCCACAAAGACAATATATAAAAAAGAAATCTGCTAATTTATCTTTAGTACTGTATGTTATTACTATTGATACTAATCCAACTCTGAGAAACCCAGGCCCAATTGGACCCTTGTCATTATGTTTTCATTTCAATGACATAAACTTCAGAGTGAGTATTGGCCCCAAAAGAATATGGGAGTTTAGTCTCTGGTTCAGACAGTAGAAATATTGAGTTTAGCGTTTGTTATCCATCATCCTTCAAATGGGTTACCTCCTTAGAGTAGCCCTTTTGCAAAAGGATGGTATCTGTATTTTTATTTTTTTCCCTAAAATATTTTATTATGCATTGAGTTTGGGTGATTTAAATTAGAATTAACACTGCCTCTTCTATCCTGGTTGCTGCCATTGCTCCTTTAATTCAGCCAGGGTGTGGACTAAACTTCTCTCCTTTTAGTCAATGTGACTCATAGACCTTGAGCCCCTGGTGTAATGTGCACATCCATTTGCTTTCTTCACTCTGAAAATAACTTGAGTTAAGGCACCATATTCCTAATGGATATTTCAGAATACACACACCTTGGAAGCAACAGCAAAACCTTCTGCAAGGTCACCCTCACCTGTGCCTGCTTTCTCTCCCTCTTTCTTGGTCCCTAGGTAAGTGTGAAATCGGCTGGGCCTACTACTGCACGGGAGCAGGTGCCGCGGCCGCCATGCTGCTCTGTACGTGGCTGGCTTGTTTTTCTGGCAAGAAACAGAAGCACTACCCATACTGAGACGGAACCTCTGAGGGCAGACGGAGGAGATGGGCCAAAGTGGCTTGGAAGGGGTCGAAGCATCCAGCTACTTTCAAAAGGTGGAATAGTGGTTCTAATCCAATGCAATGCTAACGAAATGAAACCCGATAAATTCAGGAGCATTATAATGGGAAGGAAGGGGGCTGGGGGAGATTCGTGAAAGAAATGCCAAGTATGGGATGCTGGAGAAAAACGAACCAAAGGCCAAAAATATTGCAGGGTATCGGGTGTTCCTATTCCACACAGTATTGTTAATGTTTAACACACACACACACCCATATATACACATGCACAGCCAATCAAAATATGCAAAGAAGGGTTTTATTGGTGTTTTCTTTTTAAAAGTGAGGATTCAGAAAATCAAAAGGGCTAGTAGAAACAGTGTTATGTTGGGAAGCAGGGTACCCTGCAGATGCGCCCTGGAGGCCACAGCACTCCCGAAAGCACACACAGACACAGCACCGCGCATGCATCCACGCACAGACACATGGATCGTCACACACACTGCAGGAGGTTCAGTGGTGCGTTTCTCCTGTTTTCTTTTTAATATACATTTAAACAGTATTATCACTTTATAAAGCTATAATAACCCTAATAAATGGACCAATAAGCCACTCTATCAGTATTTTGTATGTCCTGCATAAACTCTTTATACCCCCAACGTGTCTTCAGTGTTTGCGCAGACCTTTAGAGTTAAGCCTTCATATTTCAGTGTTATTCAGAGATATGCAATATTTCTCTGAGTAGCTTCTGCTATGATATTCTAATGAAGTAAAAGGACAACTTCCTGTCCTCTGGTAAGGAGAGAATTCCGCTGAAGGTATGAGAATATTAAGAGACATTTTCCAGTCATTGGACCTTATTTTCTTTTGTCCATTATTGTTCTGTGCTGTACCCCATTTATTTCAATATTCATTTTGTAAAAAAAAAAGCAAAGTGCTATTTTGTTTGTATTTGCAAAGCTCTGTGAATAAATTCTCTCTTTGATCAATAGCTGGACGAGTCCTGGAGTGTTAACTCAGCCATCGAGTTTGCTTCTTTATTTCTATAAAGACAGCCTGTCAATTACAACAGTCCTGTGAATGTTCCTTTTCTCTTTTAAGGCCTTTCTTTAATTCACTCATTAATCATCCAAGTGATACGGGGTTCTCCCATTCAAGGTTGGGCAAGGGACCCCAGTTTTCCTAGGTCTGGGCAATTTCAAGAAGGTAACACCCTGACCTTTTGCCCTGAGCTAGAGGGACTGTGTTCATTCATTTGTCAATAATGCTCATTAACACCAAGTCCTGGCCAAATGTAATTCTCAACACCTTACACCCCAAGACAAAGCACCCATGTGGAATCTCCCCAGGTGGGTGTTCCCTCTGCCAGAAGCTCTGGTGATTTTTACTCCTCTATGTTCCTTTCTGTCTAATAAAATCTGATCTTACCACTGATCTGTGGTCCGTGGGTTCATTCTTTGAACTCCTGAGAGCAAGGACCTACTGAAGAAAGAAATTCCGGTAACACAGGCAGGCATAGTTCTAGGCACACAGTATGTTAAAAAGTGTATGAAATATAGTTTCTGCTTTCAACTTAAATTCTTTGCAGCCAGAATTCTAACTCCTTGCTTACTGTATTTCAATATGATGAAACTCTTATGAGAGAAATATTTCAGGTTTATTTTGTAGTAAGACTAAAGGATAAGGACAAAGAGGTGGGGAACCTACGGCCTTGGGAGTGGGGAACGTGTGGTCCTTGAGTGCAGCCTTTTGAGAAACCAAATTTTACAGAACAAATCTTTTTATTAAAAGGAGTGCAGGAGAGAAAGATGAAGGTTTTTTTCCTCCTTTGGTGCATAAAAAAGAACAATTATGAAATTAGAAAGCCACAGGTTTCTCAGGAGGCATTGAGTTTCTTCTGTACTTCAGAGCCAAGGGCGGTTTTACTCTGCCATCCTTCTGGGATCTTGGCCATTTGAGAGAGGTTATTTTATACCCCTTCTCCCAGCAGAAAGCCTTGACAAAAGAGAAAGGTTTGAACCCTTTCATACCCCGTAACAGAACCAGCTCTTTCAGGAGCAATGATAGCATGCTGGATAATAGATAATATTCTTTTTACGAGCAAATCTGACCTATTGTAGCAAATCTTTAAAAATTCACCTTCAATTAGCTTCTAAATTATGTGCTCTTCATATCTGAAATTGAACAATCTGTCTATTTAAATAGGTAATTATATTTTCTGCACTCTTTCTACATATTTATCAATTTAACTTGGATATCTGAATTTCACACTTGCTTCTGGTACTTTTAATCATTCCAGGGTGAGGATCTGTGCTTCTTAGGAAGAACAATACAGGAATCTGGCCAATAACAGTCTCAGCCTTCTGAGGCTTTGTTAGTATGGAGAAAGTCATTCCTCTCTGAGATGCTTAATTCATAATGTACTGAATGTCATTTGATTGTGTCTCATTGTCTGCTGGGCTGGGGCTTCTCCACTCTGTGGTTTACTGCAGAGAAGAGAAGATTGTGCTTTGCTTCCCCAATTAGCCCACTATTTTCATGTATAGCTGGTGCTTTTCAATTTTTTTTAGCTTCACCTTCCTGTCAGAATAGCCTTATAACTTCTTAGCTCCCATTATCAAGTTGGAGTTCTCTATGGAATTCATTAAGACCTAATTCTTTAGACAGATTTAAGGATGTCAAGGTCATTTTTATGTAGTCCCTGTGATTTTAGAAACTAGTGAGCCTCACTAGAATAAAAACACAGCCACTCTTACATGACAAAGTCAAGTGGAAAACCTTTTATCACAAGTTTCACAAGTTCTGACTAGTCATATTAGTAATATGGTTTTGGTTCAAGATAGCCCAGCATTTTATGAGAAACACCTAATTTATTAATAATTATATATCCTGCTTATGAAATGAAAATAAGGAAATAATAATAACAATAACTAAGTCTGCAAAGCATGTATTCACAGGATTCTTACTGATGTACACTTAGAAGCAAAACATTTTCCATTTTCCAACCTCAAGAGCCTTCACTGCTTACACATCCCTGTGAAGTGAGTGGGGAGTTTACTTTGTCTTCAGGAAGAGAAATTGATGGAATTTAATGGACTCTTTCAATTTTCAGCAATTCATTCATGCATTTGGATAACAAATGGTTACTGAGCACCTGCTGCTTGGTAGGTATTCTACTAGGTAGAAAGCACTAGATAAAACACAGCTGTGAAGTGGGCCCTGAGCTTGTGGTGGAAAAGTAATCAGAACGTCAGTGATCATTCTAGCAGACGTGAACTACTCTCAAAGACAGGGAGGAATTTCCTCCCAGAATCCTGCAGACACAAATTAAAAAGGCATAAAGAAAGATGATGTATTACAATGTTCTGTTCTTCAAAAGACATCATTCAGAAAATGAAAAGGTGAGTGTAAGATTGGAAAAAGTCATATATCTGATTTTAAAAACCTTGTATTGAGAATACATAAATAACTCTCTCAGATGAATTATAAAAAGACAACCTAATTTTTTTAATGGGTAAAAACATGGAGTATTTCCCAAAAATGTATATACAAATGGCCAGTAATTACATTAAAAAGGCTTTCAAAATCATTGGATAACAAGAAAATGAAACTTAGAGATACACACACTAGACTAACAAAATATTAAAGTATTGACAACATCAAATATTGCCAAGTCTATAGATGGAAGGTTGGAAAAACCAGGCAATTTCTTTTCTTTCTTTCTTTTTTTTTTTTTTTTTTTGAGACAGAGTCTCACTATGTCGCCCTATAGTAGAGTGCTATAGCATCACAGCTCACATCAACCTCCAGCTCCTGGCTTTAAGTGATTCTTTTGCCTCAGCTTCCCAAGTAGTTGGGACTACAGGAGCCCACCACAATGCCTGGCTATTTTTTTGTTGCAGTTGTTTTTCAGCAGGCCCAGGTCAGGTTCAAACGCACCTGCCTTGGTGTATGTGGCTGGCGCCCTAACCACTAAGCAACAGGTGCCAAGCCAACCAGGCAGTTTCTCATTAACTAGAGTAATTCCTCTCCTAGGTATTTATGCCCCCCCAAAATTCATGTCCACAAAAAAGTTGTATCAGAATTCTCATTTCATTTTTATTTGTAATAACCCTAAACTGAGAGTAACTCACCAATGCACAAAAAAATTGTGACATATTCAAAGAGTGAAATACGGAGCAGTAACAAGGGATGAGCACTGGAACACACAGCCAACCTGGTGAATGTCACAGACGTCTTGTTGAGCAAAAGAAGCTGACAGGGGAAACGCTAATATTGGTGATAGAAATTAGAATAGCAGTTATCCTCTTATCAAAGTGTGGGGATTGACACAAGGAAACTTGCTGAGATAATGGAAATGCTCTGTATATTTCAGGGGTGGTAACCAGACAGGTATATACACTTGTCTCAATCCATTGATTAAGATAACAACACTTAAGGACGCGAGTCCTTAACAAACCTTTAAGGACTGCATTTTACTGCATAATTTTACCTTAATAGAAGAGAGAGGTGGAGAGGGCTGTAAGGGCTAATGGAACTGTGAGTTGTCTCAGGTGGCCTGGCAGCAGTGAGGGTGAGTTTGGGGCCAGTGGAGATGAGGCTGGGAAAAGGCGAGCAGGGCTTCATGTGCTGTGCTGAGAGGGCTAAAACTTCAAACTGACCCTGGAGGCAGTGGGAGGGTCTGAAGTGGGGAAGATGCTGTAGAAATAGCCTGCGCTTTTTAGAAAGATCCCTGGAACAAAGGAAAAGGAGGTGAACAAATAGGATGATGTCATCCAAGAGCGGAATGAGAGAGCCAGATGGGGCAAAATCAGCAGTGGTGGAGAGGCTGCCATGGATTAGAGACAGCAGGATAAAATCAGGAGTGAAATGTGGAGAGCTGGGTGGGTGGAACTGCCACAGGGGGAGACAGGGCATGAAAAAGGAACGTGGAACCATGTACTACGGCGTCAAAACACTACTTATCTACACGCCACAAATAAATACAATTTTATTTGTCAATTAAAAAATAAATTTAAGAAAAGAGATTTTCAACCTGGAATTCTATACTCGAGGAAAATATTTCAAAAACAAAAACTTCAAACAAAAATAAAGGCCTTTTTCAGGCATACCCCAAAAATGAATGTAATTAAGTACTTATGTGTGAGAAATTTGTGAGCTATTCAGAGGAAGGAGATGCTTAGTGTGTTGAATATTAGAGCCTGAGGTTTAGGCACACTTTTGGATGATCTGGAAATTTGGTGATTTCATCATCATGAGGACTTTCCATGTGTGGACAGTACTTAGATAAACATACTGGTAAAGCCTGCTGCACACCCAGGCGGTACGGGACAGCCGACTCCTCCCAAGTTACACACCTGTACAGCGAGGAGTTACTGTATTGAACACTGTGGGCAACTGGAACCCAGTGGTGAGTATTGTGGTTTTAAATAGATTTAAACATAGAAAAGGTAAAGTAAAAATACACTGTAAAAAAACGGTACACTGTATAAGGCATTTACCATGAGTGGAGCTTACAGGACTGGGAGCTGTTCTGGTGAGTTACTGAGCTCAGGAGTTCCAGACATGCCTGAGCGAGAGTGAGACCCCTCCCTATGCTCTACTAATAATAAATTTTAAAAACATTTCACTTAAATGTACCCTATGGTTTGTTTGTATATTCCTAGACAACTATATTTCTCACTGTTGAGGACCAGCCCCAGACTGTTCCCTGAGTTCTCTCCCAGTGGTTGATGGAGATGAGAGGATGAGAGAAAAAATGAAAAGTCAAATACAAGAGAAAGTTTTTAAGGAACAGCTGGGTCAGGAGACTGTCCACCTTCAATTCGAGGCCCAAAGGACAGCTCCTCCTTACTCTAGGCTAGCTCTGTTTTTGTTGCATACACCACTGTTTTATTTTTTTATATATTTTTTCCTTGATATGTCTTGTTTTGGGGGGCTTTTTGGGGGGAGGTTGAGACGGAGTCTTACTTTGTCACCATGGGTAGAGTGCTGTGGCATCACAGCTCACAGCAACCTCAAAGTCTTGGGCTTAAGTAATTCTCTTGCCTCAGCCTCGCAAGTAGCTGGAACTATAGGTGCCCACCACAATGCTCAACTATTTTATTATTTTTTAATTAAATCATAAAACTTTATACATTGATGTATTGATGGTTCAGGGTACTGCTTCAATATACAATGTGAAATGCTTACATTGAACTAAGTAACACATCCATCACAACTGTACTCATTTCTTAATAGTTTTGAAATATACCATTGCATCATGCACATTGGGTGAGGTCCCCCCAAATGCCCTTCCTCCTCCCATATCCCCCCTCCCCTCCCCTCTCTCTCCTCTTCCCTTCTAGTTTCTATAGTTATGTTTTGCCATTCATATGAGTGTGTAGGTGGTTATATATTGATTTCATAGTAGTATTGAGTACATTGATACTGTTTTTTTCATTCTTGAGATACTTACTAAGAAGAGTATGTTCCAGCTCCATCCATGTAAACATAAAAGATATGAAGTCTCCGTCTTTTTTATAGCTGCGTAGTATTCCATGGTGTACATATACCATAATATGTTAATCCATTCATGGGTCAATAGGCACTGGGGTTATTTCCATGTCTTGGCTATTATGAATTGGGCTGCAACAAACATTCTGGTGCAAATGTCTTTGTTGTAAAATAATTTTTGATCATCTGGGTATATACCTAGTAGAGGAATTGCAGGATCGAATGGTAGGTCTACTTTTAGTTCCTTGAGTGTTCCCTAAACTTCTTTCCAAAAAGGTCGTATTAGCTTGCAATCCCACCAGCAGTATAGAAACATTCCATTCTCTCCGCATCCACACCAACATCTGTGGTTTTGTGATTTTGTGATATGGGCTAATCCTACTGGAGTTAGATGATATCTCAAAGTGGTTTGATCTGCATTTCTCTGATGATTAAGGATAAGGAACTTTTTTTTTTTTGCAGTTTTTGACTGGGGCTGCGTTTGAACCCCTCCACCTCCAGTTTATGGGGCCAGCGCCCTACTCCTTTGAGCCACAGGCGCTGCCCAGGACGATCTGTTTGTAGGCCAAGCACCTGTTTTCATCAGAGAAGTTTCTGTTCAAGTCTCTTGCCCACATAGCAACGGGGTTATTTATTCTTTTCTTATTGATTAGTTTGAGTTTTCTATAGATTCTAGTTATCAGACTTTTGTTGGAAGCATAACCTGCGAAAATCTTCTCCCATTCTGAATGTTGTCTGTTTGCTTTACTTACTGTGCTCTTGGCTGTGCAAAAGCATTTTAGTTTAATCAGATACCAGTAATAAATTTTTGGTGTTGCTTCAATTGCCCCTAGTGTCCTCCTCACAAAATATTCTCCCAGGCCAATTTCTTCAAGTGTTTTTCCTCCACTCTCTTCTAGTATTTTTATAGTTTCATGTCTTAAGTTTAAATCTTTTATCCAGTGAGAATCAATTTTTGTTAGTGGTGAAAGGTGGGGGTCCAGTTTCAGTCTTCACCCAGCAGTGAACTTCACCCAAACAGTTCACCTAGCACTGTTTGTTAAATAGGGAGTCTTTCCCCCACTGAATATTTTTGATAGGCTTATCGAAGATCAAATAACAATATGAGGCTGGATTCATCTCTTGATTCTCTATTCTGTTCCATAAATCTACCACTCTGTTTTGTGCCAGTACCGTGCTATTTTGATCACTATAGATTTATAGTATAGCCTGCAGTCTGGTAATATGATACCTCCTGATTTGTTCTTATTTCTGAGTAATGTATTCTCTATTCAAGGATTTTCTGATTCCATATAATGGACTGCTATTTTTTCAAGTGCTTTAAAGTATGACAATGGTGCTTTAATAGGGATTGCATTAAATCTGTAGATTGCTTTGGGTAGTATGGACATTTTAACAATGTTGATTCTTCCTAGCCATGAGCGTGGTATGTTTTTCCATTTGTTAACATCTTCAGCTATTTCTTTTCTCAGAGTTTCATAGTTCTCTTTATAGAGATCATTCACATCCTTTGTTAGGTAAATTCCTAGATATTTCATCTTCTTTGGCACTACTGTAAAAGGAATAGAGTCCTTGATTGTTTTTTCAGCTTGACTATTATTGGCGTATATAAACGCTACTGACTTGTACATATTGATTTTGTATCCTGCAATGCTGCTGTATTCCTTGATCACTTCTAAGAGTTCTGAAGTTGAGTTCCTGGGATTTTCCAGGTATGGGCTCATATCATCAATGAAGAGTGAGAGTTTGATCTCCTCTGACCCTATTGATACCCTTGATTGCCTTCTCTTTCCTGATTACTATAGCTAAGACTTCCATTACTATGTTGAATAGCAGTGGAGACAATGGGCATCCTTCCCTCATTCCTGATCTGGGTGAAAATGTTTTTAATTTTACACCATTCAATATGATATTGGCTGTGGGTTTGCTGTAGATGGCCTCTATCAGTTTAAGAAATGTCCCTTCCATACCTATTTTCTTAAGTGTTCTGATCACGAAAGGATGCTGGATATTACAAAAAGCTTTTTCTGCATCAATTGAGAGAATCATATGGTCCTTGTTTTTTATTTTATTGATGTGACATATTATGTTTATAGATTTGCATATGTTGAACCAACCCTATAACCCTGGAATAAAACCAACTTGATCATGGTGTATAATTTTTTTGATGTGTTGTTGAATTCTGTTTGCTAAGATCTTATTGAATATTTTTGCATCAATATTTATTAATGATATTGGTGTACAACTTTCTTTCTTTATTGGATCCTTTCCTTGTTTGGGGATTAGGGTGATATTTGCTTCATAGAATGTGTTGGAAAGTATTCCTTCTTTTTCTATGCTTTGGAAAAGGTTGTATAATATAGGTACTAGTTCCTCTTGAAAGGTTTGATAGAATTCGGATGTGAAGCCATCTGGTCCTGGACTTTATTTTTTGGGAGATTTTGTATTATTGATGCTATTTCAGTGATTGATACAGGTCTATTCGAGATTTCTAATTCTTTCTGGTTGAGTCTAGGAAGGGGGTGTGCTTACAGGTATGGGTCCATTTCCTTCAGATTTTCATAATTCTGGGAATAGAGATTTTTGTAGTAATCTTAGAGGATTTTTTGAATTTCTAAAGTGTCTGTTGTTATGTCTCCTTTATCATTTGTGATAGATGATATTAGAGATTTTACTTTTCTATTTCTGGTTAGGTTGGCCAAAGGTTTATCAATTTTGTTACTCTTTTCAAAAAACCAACTTTTTGTTTTCTTGATCTTCTGAGTGATTCTTTTGTTTTCAATTTCATTTAATTCTTTCCTAATTTTGGTCATTTCTTTTCTTCCTTTTCCAGAGATGAGATGATTTATTAAGTTATTAGCTTCCTCTCTTTCTGTTTTCTTGATGAAGGCTTCTAATGCTATAAATTTCCCTCTCAAGACTGCCTTTATAGTGTCCCACAGGCTTTGATAATTTGTGTCTTCATTATCATTTTGTTCCAAAAATTTGGTGATTTCCTTTTTAATCTCATCTTTGACCCAGCTATCATTCAGCCTAAGATTATTTAGTTTCCATGACTTTATGAAGATTCCCATTGTTGTTGAGTTCAACTTTTACTCCATGGTGCTCCAAGAAGATACAAGGAATAATTTCTACACTTTTATATTTGCTGAGGTTAGACTTCTGTCCTAGGATATGATCTATTTTAGAGGATGACCCATGGGCTGATGAGAAGAATGTATATTCCATTTTATTAGGGTGAAATGTTCTGTAGAGGTCTGTAAAGTCCATTTGTTCTAGGGTCAGGTTTAAGTCTAATATTTCTTTGTGTAGTTTCTTCTTGGAGGATCTATCCAAAACTGTCAAAGGGGTGTTAAAATCTCCAACTATTATAGTGCAGGAAGATATCAGGTTGTTCATATCCATTAGGGTCTGCTTTATGAATTAAGGAGCATTCTGGTAGGGTACATAAATGTTAGTTATCAGAATCTTTTCATGTTGGGTGTTTCCCTTCACAAATATGTGGTGACCTTCCTTATCTTTCTTTATCTTAGTTGTTTTAAAGCCAATTGTATCTGCTACTAAAATCACAACCCCTGCTTTTTTTCTGGTTTCCATTTGCCTCTATTATACAAGCCCATCCCTTCACCCTGAGTCTATTTTTATCCTTTAAGGTAAGGTGAGATTCTTATAGACAACAGATATCTGGTCTGAGTTTATGTATCCAGCCAGCCTGTGACTCTTTAGAGGATAACTTAAACCATTCACATTAATGAGAGAATTGCTAAGCCTGGTTGTGTATTGAGTGTCATGATTTTCAGATGTCCAGTGGATATTTTTAATCCTTTCACCACTGTGGAAGTTGAGTTTTGTTCAAAAATTTCTGGGTGAGTTTTCTTTGGATGTAGAACATTACACTGGTCATTGTGGAGGACGGGTCTGAGATATCCTGGAGAGCTGGTGTAGTTATGGCAAATTTCTTCAACACGTCTACATCATGAAAGTATTTGATTTCTCCATCACAAATGAAATTCAGATTAGCTGGATGCAGGATCTTTGGCTAGAAGTTGTTTTGTTTTAGGATATTGAAGGTCGATGACCATCTTCTTTTGGCTTAAAATGTTTTGACTGAGAGATCTGCAGTCATTCTGATATTTGGGCCTTTGTAGGTGATGCTTTTCTTACATCTGGCTACTTGCAGAATTTTCTCCTTCATCTTAACTTTGGCAAAGTTAATTACAATGTGTCCAGGAGATGCCTTATTTGGATTGAGTCTTGCTGGGGTTCTGAAACTATCTGCTATCTGAAATTCTGTATCTCTTGCAATGCTTGGGAAATTCTCCTCCAAAATCTTTTGGAGTAGAGCATCTGTACCTTTAGAACCATCCCCTTCTCCTTTGGGAATTCCTCTAAAAGGAATGTTTGATCTTTTGAAGTAATCCCACAACTCTCTTGGGGAATGATAAGTTTTTGCTCTCCATTTATCTGCCTCTTTGAGTGTTTGGGAACATTCAAAACTTTGTCTTCAGTTTCAGAGATCCTTTCTTCTGGTCAACTCTATTACTGAGGGATTCTACTTTATTTTGGCGCTCCTCAACTAACTTTTTTGTTTCCTGATCTCTGCTATCTCTTTCCTCATTATGTCCATATCTTTGGTGACTTGGACTTGAGACAACTTTAGAACTACTCTTTGGAATTCAATTTCTATCTTTTCTTCCTTTCTATTTATTTTATTTGCAATCCATATTCTGAATTCAATTTCTGAAATTGCTGCCATTTGTCTATGCATGGCATCTTCAGTTGTATCTCCTTTGTCATTTCTTGGGGGAGTTGTTCTACTCTGGTTATTCATGTTGCCAAAGTTCTTCTGTTGGGTCCACACCATGTTTATTTTCCACTGTTTTGTTATTAGAACTGGTAGGGTGAGATTGAATTGGGGTTTCCAGATAGTAGAGATAGCACCTTACCAAAGTGCTAGGCTTTATAATTGTGGATTATCTCCTACATCCTTACAAAGGCCCCTGTCAGAGTTTTGGCCAGATACTCTGAGGACCTATTTGGTGAGATAGCGCAAGCTAGCTCTGTTTTGACATCAGCCAACCTCTATCCTATCCTAAAAAGCCACAGTATTAGGTTTAAATCTCAACTGTGAAGAGATACAAACAGGTGGAAGACCCAGGCCCCACCCTTCAGTTCTGTTCTGCTACAGAACTTCAAAGATCAACCTCAGAATGTTCCTGAGTGGACATCCCCAGACACAGGTTCCAATTAAATTGTCTCAGGCAGTGCAAACCCTGTTCAACAGAGAAAGATTCAAGGGTCTCCAACAGCACAGTTTGAGCCAGGGATCCACACTCCTACCCACCAGACTCAGTCCACACTGTTGTCCACTTCTCTGCTCACAGGCCAAGTTGGAGCCAGGGGCCATGCCCCTGCCCACCAGTCTCAGTCCACACCCAGCTAGCCTCTGCTCATGAGCCCCGCTGGAGGCAGTGGACCACTCCCTAGCCCTCAGGTCTTGGTTCACACCCAGTAGGCCACTTTTCAAGGATTCTGTTGGAATGAAGGGACCACGCTCTTGCTCTCAGGTCTCAGTCCACGCCTAGCAAGCTTCTGCTCACAGGCCTAGCAAGGGCTGGGGACCAGCCCTGTCTGCCGAACTCGGTCCACACAGGGCAACCACTATCCCGCTGTGGGTGCTGTCAGAGCTGGGGGTTATGCACCACATCCCACCAGACACAACCAAGGGTCAACACCACCACTGGTTGGGCATAGTCATAACTAGGGGACTGCTCCTCCTCCTGCCGAGTGTCCCTTTCTTTCCATACTCTCTTTCTTCCCCATTAGTCACAGATTCTGTCCTGATGGTTGGCAGTCCACACTATGCCCAAATCTCTCAGGACAAGACCACACACTCTGTGCTCTGCAGGGGGCAGAACCTCAGACGGCCATGCAAGGGAGAAAATGTGCACTAGGAGTTTGGACTTGTGGGGGAAAATATCTGTTCAATTTTATGCCTAGGGTGGTGGAGTGGTGTCTAGATTCATAAGTAGGACCTCCCTGGAGAAAGAGACCTGGAGTTTAATGGCTCTCTCCAGTGAGGTAAAATGTTCCCTGATTGTTCCATTGTTCGCAGATAGCCTGCAGCAGACCTCCTGCTTGGGGGAGGGGTTTCCTGTCCTCTGGTCCATAGGCTTTGTACCCATAATTTGTTTTCTTGAATGCTCTTCCTTGGACTTCTTTCTTGGCTCAGCTCCCTACCTTTGGCTTCATAGAGTCCAATTCTATCCAGTTTTTCTTCCTCTGTTCAGGAGCCTCTGCTGAGGGTTGCTACCAGTCAGCCATCTTCCCAGAATCCCTACACCACTGTTTTAATCATCAGTCTAATGAAGGAAGGCTAACACAACATGATTCTTTCTGTGTTTGCATTTTCTAAGCAAACTATTTCTTTAACTATGTTAATTTGACTGATTTACCTTTTACTATTATTGCTCTAAGTTATTTATGGTCTTGACACAAATGGATCATGGAAAAGGAAACACAGTCCAGGAGCAGGATGTCAAAGCAGACTCCAATTAGGCCAACACACAAATCACAGGAGTGGCAATTAATATTCCAGAAGGCTTGTGCTTCCATGGACTGATGCTTCTGACCAAACCAAGGTGACAAAAGAAACAGATATTTTCCTCCTTATTTAGTTCAAAGAGACTCTTTCTCTCCTTAAGGAGGTTTAAACTTTCTGTATTCCCTAACTCCCCAAAAGCACTCTCTCTCCCTGAGACAGCATCCCTGCCCAGGGAACCTCATGCTGAGGGAGGGGTGAAGATCCAGCAAAATAGCCTCTTCAGTCTTAAAGGGCCAAAGCCTGCAGCAGTGCATTTTGCACCAGATTTTGGGTTTCTCTTATCCACTTCTCTTCTGTCCCTGTTCCCTTTTGCCCCTCATCTGCAATCATTTTCTTAATTCAATTCCTAACCTATTTACAACAATCAATTGAATATTAGTTTTAAGCTTATTAAATCATTATTTCTAGCAATGCAAGAACATCAACTGTTCCCTTAAGTACTCATCTATACATCTGCACTCATCCACAAATCACTCTGATTTAGGAAGCATATTGCCATCTTTTATATGTTAAGTTGGCAAGTACCCCAGAAATTCTGATGCAAAGTCAAAATCAAAATATTAGTAAATATTACCAAGTATAATACTGCTTTGAATACTTTTATACAAAGCATATGAAGTCACACACAACATATATATTCAATGTATCTAAATACTGAATGTCTTATCATGTCTGTATAATCATGTTTTTAATGAACAAAAATGAAATTTCTCTAAAATTAAACTATTTTGGGTCACCACCCAAGCTACATTTTCCTATTTTTAGTGGGGACAAAGTCTCACTCTTGTACAGGCTGGTCATGGACCCCTGAGCTTAGCTCACCTTCCCACCTTGGCTTCCCAGCATCCTGGGATTGCAGGCATGGACCACTGTGCCTGGCCTCCTTATGATTTTCTTAATAACATTTTCTTTTGTCTAGTTTACTTTTATAATAATACACAGAATATATGTGTTGATTTAACTTTATGTTATTGGTAAGCCTTCCAGTCAGTCGTAGGGAATAAGTAAAATTTGGGGGAAATTAACAATCATACATGGGCTGGGTATGGTAGCTCATACCATTGATCTTAGCACTCTGGGAGGAAGACTCAGGAGGGTCATTTGAGGCTGGGAGTTTGAGACCAGCATGTGCAAGAGCAAGACACTCCCCAACTCTACAAAAAGTGGAAAACTTAGCCAGGGATGATAGTGCATGCTTATAGTCCCAGCTATTACTATTATGTACTGTGCTGCACATTTTTTTTTAAATCTTTTTTATCATTATTTATTTTATTGTTTTATTATTTTTTTACTTTTTTGCAATTTTTGGCTGGGGCCAGGTTTGAACCCACCACCTCCAGTATATGGGGCCAGCACCCTACTCCTTTGAGCTACCCATATCATTATTTGTTTTTTAACTTAATTTTTATTAAATCATAACTGAATACATTTATGGGGTACAATGTGATGATTTGATATACACTGTGCAATGTTTAAATCAAACTAATTAAGATAACCATCACCTCACTTACTTATTTTTATGATATGATATTTATAGTATACTCTTAGTTGTTTTGAAACATACCCTTGCATTGTGTATATTAGATGAGATCTCACCAAATACCCTCCCTCCACTTGCTCTCCCTCTCCCCTCCCCTCTGTTTCTTCTCCCCTCTTTCTTTCTGAACTATCTTTGTGTTTTATCATTTGTATGAATATGTAAGTGTATCTATGTTGGTTTTATAATAGCATTGCATACATTGGATACTTTTTTTTCCCATTCTTGAGATAAGAAGAATATGTTCCAGCTCCATCCTGGTAAATGTAAAATATGTAAAGTCTACCTCTTTTTTATGGCTGCACAATATTCCATGGTATACATATACCACAATTTGTTTATCCGTTCATGGGTTGATGGGCATTTAGGCTGCTTCCATAACTTGGCTATTGTGAATTGGGCTGCAATAAACATTTTGGTGCAAATATCTTTGTTAAAAAATGATTTTTGTTTATCTGAGTAGATACCTAGTAATGATAATGTGGGATCAAATGGTAGGTCAACTTTTAGTTCCTTGAGAATTCTCCATACTTCTTTCCGAAAGGGCTATACTAGTTTGCCATCTCACCAACAGTGTAGAAATGTTCCTTTCTCTTCACATCTATGCCAACATTTACAGATTTGGGATTTTGTGATGTGGGCTAATCTTACTGGGGTGATTTGGGATTTGGGGATGTGGGCTAATCTTACTGGGGTTAAGTGATATCTCAAAGCGGTTTTCATTTGCATTTCTCTGATGATTAAAGCTGATGAGCATTTTTTCCATGTGTTTGTTGGCCATTCTCCTGTCTTCATCAGAGAAGTTTCTGTTCAAGTCTCTTGCCCACAAAGAAATGGGGCTATTTGTTCTTATTGATTAATTTGAGTTCTCCATAGATTCTAGTTATCAGACCTGTATTAGAAACATAACCTGCAAAATCTTCTCCCATTCTGAAGGCTGTTTGCTTTAATTATAGTGCCCTTAGCTGTAAGAAGCTTTTTAGTTTGATTAGACCCAGTAATATATTTTTGGTGTTGCTTCAATTGGGGGTAGGGGAGTGGGCAGGGGGTCCTCTCCATAAAATATTCTCCCAGGCAAATTTCTTCAAGTGTTTTCCCTGTACTCTCTTCTAGTAATTTTATAATTTCATGTCTTAAGTTTAAATCTTTTATCTAGTGAGAATCAATTTTTGTTAATGGTGAAAAGTGGGGGTCCAGTTTCAGTCTTCTACAGGTCACCAGCCAGTTTTCCCAGCACCATTTATTAAATAGGGGATCTTTTCCCCAATGTATGTTTTTGTTAGGCTTATCAAAATCAAAAGACGATATGTGGCTGGATACATCTCTAGGTTCTCTATTCTGTTCCATAGATCTACCTCTTTATTTTTGTGCCAGTACTATGCACTTTTGATCACTATAAACTTACAGTATAATCTAAAGTCTTATAACGTGATTCCTCCTGATTTGTTTTTATTTCTAAGTAATGTATTGGCTATTTGAGGTTTTTCTGATTCTATAAAGCAAAGTACTATTTTTTCAAGATCTTTAAAGTATGACATTGGTGCTTTAATAGGGATTGCATTAAGTCTGTAGATTGCCTTGGGTAGGTTGGACATTTTAACAATGTGATTCTTCCCAGCCATGAGCATGGTATGTTTTCCCTTTTTCATAATTTTTTTTTTTTTTTGAGACAGAGCCTCAAGCTGTCACCCTGGGTAGAGTGCTATGGCATCACAGCTCACAGCAACCTCAAACTCCTGGGCTCAAGTGATTCTCCTGCCTCTGCCTCCCTAGTAGCTGGTATTACAGGTGCCCGCCACAAGACCTGGTTATTTTTTGTTTGTAACCATCATTGTTGTTTGGCGGGCCTGAGCTGGATTCGAACCTGCCAGCTCAGGTGTATGTGGCTGGTGCCTTAGCCGCTTGAGCCCAGGCACCGAACCACTTTTATCATAATTTTTGGTTGACATAATAATTGTACATATTTATGGGGTATAGTGTGATATTTCCAATGTGTAATGATTAAATCAGGGTGATTAGCATGTCCATCACCTCAAACATTAATCATTTCTTTGTGTTGGAAACATTCAAAATACGCTTTTCTAGCTATTTGAAAATACACAATAAAATGTTGATTTTAGCCACTCTATAGTGTGATAGTATGTACTGTACTTTTATATGACTGGAAATGCAATGAATTTGTTTGTATGAACATTATCACAGACATGAGTAATGCATTATGCTTGACATGACAACAGCCACAATGTCACCAGGTAATAGGAATTTTTTAGCTCCATTGTGCTCTTACAGAGCCACTGTCAAGTCTGTTATTGACTGAGAAGTCTCCATATGGCCCATGACTAACAGACGTGGGCCATATTAGTGAGCACACAGGCAATAAGAAGGAAAGAATGCAGAAGAAGAAATGTTAGTGAACATCGTCATTTATAGAAGGACAGAACAGTGAAAGGGTTTGGGTGAAGGAGCAATCAGATATGTGAAAGGAGATTTCGAAAAGGTGTCACAGATGCCATTGAAGGAGACTAGGATTTCAGGAGGGAGGGAGTTCTCAGTACTGTTCATGGCAAATATCTTGAGGGAAGCTTATTATATTTACTTGGTCTGGTAAATTGAAGGTTAATGATGACCTCAAGAAAGAGTGGTTTTAGTAGTGGCGGGGGTGTTAATGAAATTATTTAGGGGTACAAGAATGAATAAGTGAAATGAAGAAGTGACAACTATAAAATAATCTTTTAAGAAACTTAGCTGTAAAGGGAGAGAGATGAAATTCATTGTGCTTTTTTTTTTTTTTTTGAGACAGAGTCCTACTATGTGGCCCTTAGTAGAGTGCCATGGCACAAAAATAGCATCTTTGTGAAAGCTTTATTTGCAGTCCTTAGTGACTGGAGGGAAGTTGTCAGAATAGCAAATGTTCACACATCCTTTTTTGATCCAGGTTTTCTCCTACAAAGTGGAGCAGGTTTCTCCAGGGAGTCCTCATGGGGAGAAATTCACTGAATTATTCTATCAAGTCCTAGAAGGCCCATCAGACCAAGAGGAAATTACCTGTTACTTTAAGAGCAATTTTTAAAAAATTTTTATTAAATCATATTTGTGCACATTAATACTATCATGGGATACAGTGTGTTGTTTCCGTATACAATTTGAAATATATCCAATTGGCCAACACAGCCATCATGTCATTCTCATAATTGTTGTGTTAAGACATTTATATTCAACATTTAGAAAGATTCACATGTACCCTTATAGGATAAATCATAGGTGTGTTCCCAGCAATCCCCTCCCTTCACCCATCTTCTCCCTCCCCCTCCCTTTTCCCCATATTATTGGACTACAATTG
>CAUYQV010153425.1:0-29590 GCA_963574575.1 Galagoides demidoff
TGGAGCTTTGTTCTTGGGCACCTGAGTGGTGATGGTGTGTCTGTTCCCACGTGGATTTAGATTTCTTAATAGCTGTTAGTGCTTTGCTGTCCAAGTATAACATAAAATTGAAAGACTTTAAGATCCATTCTTGTTCTGACATTCCATTTTATTTTATTATTTTTAATTATTTATTTATTTATTTATTTGAGACAGAGTCTCATTCTCCCTGGATAGAGTGCCGTGGTGTTATCATAGCTCACGGCAACCTCAAACTCTTTGGCTCAAGCAATCCTCATGCCTCAGCTTCCCGAATAGCTGGGACTAGAGGTACCCATCACAATGTCTGGCTAGTTTTTTTATTTTTAGTAGAAATAGGGCATGCTCTTGCTCAAGGTTGGTCTCCAACTCCTGAGCTCAAGCAATCCACCTGCCTCAGCCTCCCAGAGTGCTAGGATTACAGGCGTGAGCCACTGTGCCTGGCCCTGACACTCTGTGTTATTTTATCTTGTCTGCTTTCTCCTAAGTTGGAAAAGAGATTTCAATAATAATTACCATAGTAATACTGGTGATGATGGTGATGATGATGATGAAAGCTAACCATTATTAAGGGCTTATTATGTACCAGGAAGTTCTAAAAACCTTGACTCGTGTAGTCTTCACCACAACCCAGTGGGCCAGATCCTCTTATTCCCATTTTACAAATGAGGAGGGAGAGCTTCTGTGCTTTGCCTAAGTTTGTGCAGTTTGTCAGAGTAGGAACTGGGGTTTGAAGCCAGGCTTTCTGGCTCCTGAAAATGGTGAAATTTTTCCTATTGTTAGTGGTCCCAAGAGAGAAAATGAAAAAAAATTCTATTTATTTTTATCTATTATTTGGTTAAAGAACCGTTACCAAAGCCCATGGAAGCCTATAGTTAGTAAAAAATTGAAGCCCTGACATTAAATCAATTGGACACCCTTTCTTGCTTTTTAAATCCCTATCCTCAATTAAGTGGAAATCAGATTAACCAAGATTGGCTGGAAAGTAGTGAGCGTCTTAGAAGCTCACGAGCTCAGAAAGGTCAGGCTACTGACAGCTACTGGTTTGTCTGTGACTCAGACAAGTCTCACCCAAACCATCTCCCTGGGGAGAATCCAGCTGCTATTTGATGCTACTCCTAGTCAGATCTGTTGGGCAACTTGAACCTTGCCTCCTTCCCAAATTCATTTTCATCAGTACCTCCTCTTGATCTCTTCAAGATTCAATCCCTGAATCTTCCCCAGACAAAAAGAGATGGCTCCTAGCCCCTATAGACGTGCTGCTCTACTGCACACCAGTCCTGCAGCCACACGGCAGGTGCCATTTGATTTCCTTATCACCAGTAAAACAAAACCAGGCCCTGCCTGTATGATTCCCGGCTTTAATTACTGGAGGCAAATTGCTGCGTCACTCAGAATAATGAAAAATTGGAAACAACAGGGAATGCTTACATAATCAGGGTCTAGTCAAAAGGTACAATAATAAGTAGCCATTAAAATGAAGTTTCAAAAAATATTTCATAGAAAAGTAAATGCCCACAATATAAGAAGAAGAAAATAGCTTTTAATACCATGCTGTAGGATCCCAATTTTACGCATATATTTCCAAAATATGCATAAACACAGAAACAAAAACTAGAACAAACACACTAACATTTTAATGGTTATCTCCAAGTTACATGATTACAAGTGATGTTTATATTCATCTTCATTTTTTCCTGTTTTACAAAGTTATCCCCATGAGCATGTATTTCTGTTCAAATCAGAAGCAAGGAAAAAGGGGGGGAAAGAGAAGAGGGAAACTCTTTGGTTTTCTTAAGTTTTTCCTTGTTGAAGAGCTGTTGATTCTTCGTTTTACGGGTTCACCAGTACTCACCAGCTCTCTCCACCCCTAGGGGTCCAGCTCAGGTTCCACTTCTTCCAGTTAGTCTTCCTGGACTCATTGAGCTCAGAGACTCCTTCAGTTTTATGGACTCCTTAGTCTCATTGTGACACATCATTGACTTTAGTGAAGGTCTTGTGTCCCCAACTACAGAGTAGGTTCCTCAATGGCAGAGCCTGTGTATTTTAAACTTCCTTCTCTCCCCCACACCACCCAGCAAGTCCTGTGCAAACTATTAGAGTTCGGCTGATGTCGGTTGAACACAAGGCCTGGTCCTCATGGGAGGCACATGAGTTGGACGCACCTCTCTCTCTGAACTTTGTTCCATTTCCTCCAATTCATCTAAAAGGGGTGTCTGTGCCATTAGCCCTGGGTTAAACTGTATTGTAAATTGTTTAAAGAGAATTCCATTTGCTTTGGTAGGCACGATCGAGTCCAGCCCTTGTCTTCACAAGGAGACTGTAAAGCAGAGAAAATAAATACGGTCTATTTTAAGCAAAAAGGCATTTTTCTTGGTGAATGGGGATAATGGAATTGATGTTTATAAAAAGGAAACCAAGGGCAGGGAGAGGCGGTGACTTCCCTGGGTTTCATGCTGATCAAAGGCAGGTGAAGTCACATGTCACACAAGCTTTCCTCGGGTCCTGCTGGGCTCAGGATACCATATCGAGGTCAGAAGAAAGTGAGACCCGAGGAATTTACAGTTTATCTAGAGGGAAGAGAAGATGAGTCATGGAAATAACTTGGCCTGAACAAGCAGTGGTAGAAGATTACATAAGGAATACAGTGCAAAGGACAGCCCGGGGTGCAGCTGTCAGAGGGCGTGACGTCTGTCTGTTCGTGGAGGGCTTCTGTTAACACAGCAGGTGTCAGGTCCACCAGGCCCCCACCTACATGGCTCTGACTCTCCTGCCCCTTCACCATCCCTGTTACCCAAGCATCCTCTCACCGATAGCTGTAGGGCTCTGCCATTCTCCTCCTCTAAAGACCTCCTAGCCCTTCTCACTCTGGACTCTGAAGTGGCCCTAGACCATTGGAAAAGGTCTGTTTCAGGAGGCAGAGCATGGTAAGAGGACCACTTGCAGTGAGGAAAGACTTAAAAAGTCTTGTGCTCACTTTGGCAGCACATATACTAGGATTGGAACGATACAGAGAAGAAGATTAGCATGGCCCATGCACAAGGGTGACACACAAATTCATGGAGCGTTCCATATTTTTAAAAAAATGAATAAAATAAATGAATAAATAAAAGTCTATTGGGACATCCCTTGTTAAATATTCAGTTGAAGGGTTGGCATTTAATGCAATAGTGAGCCACACTCCTGCTTGACAGTGAACCACACTAAACCAAGGATTTGCCCTAAAGCTACATATAGAATGAATTGAAGCAAGAGATGGGACAGTTGGCCAGGTTTATAAGGACTGGGCATCAGCTGTGGAGGAGGCTTCCAGCTCAGTGGCTGTGGCAAAAGAGAGCACAGGATGGACTTGAGATATTGTTGGGGATATATTTTTGGGCAACAGAAGGGAGAATTAGGGGAGCCTCATGGCAGTCACATGCTGTGTGACTTTGGACAGGCCACATAACCTCTCTGATCCTGCCTCTTTTTCTGTAAAATGAGAGTAATAGAACCCAGCTTACCAGGTTGTTGCAAGTATTATATGAAATATTTGAAAAGCATATGGCCTAGTAGTGCTTAGCACTACTTCTGTTAGTAAACCCCGAATTATTTTTTAGATATTAAAGATCAGCACAAGGAAAGGAAGGAATCCAAAAGATAACATCATATCTCAATGGGCGGGGCTGGCAGGCCATGCTGGGATAGTAATGGGGAATTTAAGGGAAGGGGCCTAGAGTTTTAAATGCATGATATGTTTAGCTTTTGAGACTTTGTTTCAAACCACCCTGGGTGGTAGGGAGCTCTGATCAAGGGGACCACTCAGTTAAGGGAAGATGATCAGGCAAGGAGAGCAAAGAGAAATAGGGCTGCAGTGCATAGGAGTCACGGGGACACGCTACTGCTGGCAGCCCAGGTGAGAGGTCCTGAGTCTCCATGGGGAGCTGCCAGCAGCTGTGAGATCTGCTATCACATGCTGGGCAGCCAAAGAGCTAAGGCCAGCGCTTCTCACCCTGGCTGTACGCCAGAGTCACAGTGGAGCATTTTAAACACCTCTGGCCCATCTTCAGGACACAAGGGCACTCTGATAAACAGTCAGGATTAGGACCCCTGGCCAAGCCAAGAGCCAGCAAGGGGGCTGGGAGAGTCCAGACAAGGCAGGCAGAGGGCCAGCATGTGGCATGGGAGGAGTAGAAGGAACCCTGACCCCAGGCTCCCTGCTGTCAGACATGTCTGCCCTGGGGAAAGACTGGCCTCAGGGAGCTGGGGCTCGGGCTACAGGTGGTGGCAGCCCTAGAAGATGGGCTGGGCACCAAGTTCAGGAGTGGGAACCAAGGATTCTACAACAGGAACTTAATCCCTGAGGTCGCCCTAGATGCACTCTCTTGCGAGTACCCAGAGATCTTTTGCTAAATGCCTTGAAATTCAGGATTGCTTTTCAGTTTAATCACACTGTCATTCCTTCATTCAACAAATATGTGTGAGCACCCCCTACCACCACCACCATACCAGCCCTGGCATGCAGCATGGACAAGCAGAGGTCCCACTCTAGACGAGCTCACTTTCACGTAGGGAGGCAGTATAAACACAGATGAAATGTGTCAGTTGGTAGAAAGTGCTGTGAAAAGGAATAAATCAGGCCAGAAAATTAAAGAGAAGTGCTGGGTAGGGGACCTCTTTCCAGCTAGGTGGAAGTTGGGCAGAGACAGTCAGGAAATAAGAGTGGGGGCCCAGAAGATATTGGGAAGAACATTCTGGATGAACATTCAGTGCAAAGGCCCTAAGGCAGGGTCCTGCAAGGAGGTCCCTGTAGTCAGGGCAGAATGAGCCATAGAGGAATCACATGCTGGTGAAGGTAACATATCACTCTTCCCTGTCTTTCTTAAAATAAGTATAAAAATGTCAGGTAAGGCAGGTCCTTGTGGCAGAAGACGATTCTTTATAAATCTGCCCTGAGTTTCTGGGATTGGATATGCCAGTTGCGATCCCCAGAGAGTAAGAGAAGACTACGGTGGAAAGCGTGTGTCTCTTAGAAATAAAACGGCTCAGAATTAAATGAGTCTTTTATAGGCATATAGCTATGAGTTAAAGTCTACCCGCTTCTGTACTAATGTTAGGAATAAATACCCTCAAAAGTAAGATTAAAGGAATACGTGTGTAAAAGTGTGTTACTTAATCTCATTACGATGATCTGTTTTTAATTTCTTCTTTCTGTTTTCTGGGTTTCTTCCTCAACTAGGTTTTATAGCTACTTTGGATTCACCTTCTTTGGGTTGGCAGCTTTCCAAAGGTGCTTGTGGGTGCCAGCACCCCAGAGGCTGGGTGGGGTGCTTCCCACCAAAGCCCTACCGGCTCTTTGCCTAATCTGAGAGGGGAATTTTTATCACCTGCTCTCAGTTCTGATTACCTGCCTGGGAAGTGTGGATGGGCCTTTCTGTCCTCTGGCTGAGATTCCAAAAAAAATCTCTTTGGCTATGCAGTAAGTTCCTTTCTAAAGCAGAGCAGATAAGATGGTAAAGTAATAGTTTTAGGTTTGTTTTTCCTAGTGATTGTTTCTCATTTTTCTTTCCTCCAGTAGGGATATAATCTGCCCTGTGGCTCTATAGTTACCCACCATATCCTCTTTTGAAATCGGCTCTGTGGTATATTGCTTCAAACAAACAAAAAACTATTAACTTTTTTTATACCTCTCCCCCCCCCAAAAAAAAAGACTATTATTTTTTCCTCTCTACCTTATTTTCTTCAAAACTAGGTTTGTAAAGAGTTAAAAACAAACGATACTCCAGAGCCCAATATAGTATCGAGGAGCAGTTTATAGACACTTGTATACTGGTTTCCTCAAATAAACACCCTGACAACCAAGTGTCTTTAAGTTTCTACTGTTAGGGATTATTTTCTTTGGCATTAAGACTTATTTAAAAAAAATGCATATACCCTGCAGAAGACTATCAGCTGCCAGTATCTCAAGGGTTAAATAATCAGATCACTGAAGTAGTAGGGGATTTGGGTTTTTAAGGGAGTGCTATAAGAACATGTTTCCTGACCAAAGTAAGCACCCTGTAGGCTCCAAATGTCTTCTCTTAGAGGACATCGGTGGGAGAGAAATAAGGACAAAGGTGAAAAGCTTTATAGAAAAGCAGCTGGCAGAGGGAAGGGATGGACAGCCATCTGGGAGGCTCTGCCTTTTGTCCCTCTTTCCCCGTTTTCCCTGAGCAGGTGGACCCTCTCTCACAGCATCAGTGGTCATGTCCAGACAGGGACCTTCAGAGCTTCAGCCCTGGTCTTCCTCAGGAGCCTTCACCCTCCTCCCATCCAGCTGTTCCCACTGCTCCTCTCCAGCCGCCTCTGTGTTCCCCATGCTGCTCTCTAGATACTGCCTGAAGACCCACAAGTGTCCATCCTCCTCTTGCTCCTGAGTCTCAATTGATTCTGCCCCTTCTTTTCCTGTCTTAACAACATCACCTGGTTCAGACATTTGTTCCCCAGCCTTGGGTAATTCACTCATACATCCCTCTGCCTGAAAACCCTTACCTGCCACTTCCGAATGGGTTGATACTGTCAGCCTCTGCTAGGGAAGCTCCCAGAGTTTCCTGCTCATTTGTGCAAAACTAAACTCTTCAGCCTGTTTGAAGCCATCCTTAGTCAGGCCTCAGGTCTTGTGTCTTTCCTTCAAGGTGTTGGGAAGGGAGGAGGAGGCAATGGGATGCATTATCCCATTCAACCCACACCACAGCTCCCTGGGCAGGGACCTTTATCACCTTTTTTTTTTTTTTTTTTTTTTTTTTTGCACAAGGAAACTTGGATTTGGGTTAAGCAACTTATTCAAAATCATACAGTAAGCAATTAGAAGAGCTAGGATTTCATCCTAAGCTTGTTTGACCTCTCATCCCAAATTCTTAGCCACCGTGCTCTGGTGGTTTGCAGACTCACAGTGGAGCACCTGGGGGCCTGGAGGACATGCAGAGTCAGGCCAGACCCCAGACCTGCTCAATCAGAATTTGCATTTTAACCAGATCCCCAAGTGCCTCACAGGTACCTCTCTTTCCATGTGTTCCTGTAGCCTTTAGTTCCCTAGCTCTATGATAATGTCAGTGGTAACCCATCTCTGCCTAGAGTAGTTATTAAGAAAATGGCCTAACTTCTCCATGTTTCAATCTCCTCACTCCCTTAAAATGCAAAGGACCATGTTACTGTTCTAGAGATGCTGATGAAGGAGGTTGCTGGGAGAGTGTAGAGCGCGTCCTGCTTGGCACTTTGGGAAGAAGCATCCTGACAGCCGCTCCAGGCAGAGAACCCTGGGCTTCGAGGCCCAAGGGGAGTGTATCCCTCAGGAGCTGTCCTGTCTGGAGAAATAACCCGGAGAGCTGACCTGCCAGAGCCCACCACATCCTTCCTGGCAGGGGCAGGGCAGGGATGCAGAGATGCCAGAAGTGAGGTGGGGCGGCCAGACTGGAACTGGGGAGCCTGAGTTTGCTGCCGGCCCACTCGCTGGCCGCTCCCTGCCTGGTGGCAGGTGCTGGTGGCTGAGGGGCGCACAGCTACCCCTGCAGTGGGGGCATCAGAAATTCTGCTGCCCTTTGGCTTCGCTGAAGACATATTCCCCAGTACCCACACCAACCCTAGAACAAAAATCGCTTCTCTTGCCTCCTCCTGATGGTGCCCACCCCACACCCCTCTCAAAGAGCTGCCTTTCTTACCCTGCCTAAGCCTCTTTGTGTGATTAAAGTAATTCCCACTAAAGGAATTCATTCTTTTCTGAATGACCCTTAGGCTTAATCTTCCCAAGATGCATTTGCATTTCAAGTAGAGAAGTGCTCTTAGAAACAGAATTCATTTTTAATTGATAGAATGAAGGGGCACTGATTTGGGGGAGGGCTTTCTTCAGGCAAGAAAGCCTGACATCCTCCCTGACATCCTCCTTGCCCCACTTCACCCTGCGGATGGTGGGTAGAGCTGGGATGTGTAGAATAATGGTTCTCATTCCCTTTTAATGAAAACTTTTTATGGCAAGACCCAGAGTCATCAACTTTTAATTTTGCCAAAGTTGTGTTATCATTGATTTCCTAAAACCGTTGCTTCACAGCACCAAAAGATGAGGAAAGAAGTCTTCTGAATGGAATAAACTTACCTTTATAAAATCATACCCCATGGTTCTTACTTTTATCATTTTGCCACAGATTGGTGAAAACCTCACCATTTCAGAACCACAAACCACCTCTAAAATGCTGCTGTTTTCAAATACCAGGTCATACTACATTAAAGATGCATTTTCAACTGTTAATAATTAATGGTGACGTTAATTTATCATAGTTTCACGTAACATCCTATAATGGAAGTGGCCCCAGGAGACAGGCTGGTAGAAGGAGATTGAGGAGCAGAAGAAAGTTGGGAGTGAATGGAGGCGGGTAGGGCAGGGCAGCAGCTCCTGATGGTGGTGTATGGAGGCGGGTAGGGCAGGGCAGCGGCTCCTGATGATGGTGTATGGAGGCGGGTAGGGCAGGGCAGCGGCTCCTGATGGTGGTGTCCGTCCTATAGTCCTGTCCCAGAAGTGTGTGCTGTGCAGGTGCGTGTGTGCACATGTGTGTCTATGTGTGTGTGTAGCAGTGGAATGTGAGGGCCGGCCCCTGACCTGATGTTTGCTCCCACATGCAATACCTCAAAATGCTCTGTGGCCTGGCTTCACCCATGCATGTGTATCTGTGCCTGCCTCCCAATCAAGAGATGTGAAACAAGATGGCAGATGTCATGAATGTGGGGGTAGGAAAGCAATGAGAGATGCCAGCCCCAGGGGACGATGAGGACTTGACACTCCAAGGGGGACCATAAGCTACCCCTCTGGTTCCCAGGTCTCCTTAGGCTGACCAGGAGATGCTTGGGTGTTTATAAAGGGTTAAAAACAAAGGAATGATACTCCAGAGCCCAATAAAGTATCATGGCACAGTTTGCAGACACTTGTATACTGGTTTCCTCAAATAAACACCCTGACACCCAAGTGTCTTTGAGGTTCTGCTATTAGGGATTATTTTCTTTGGCATCAAGACTTATTTAAAAAATGCATATACCCTGCAGAAGACTATTTATCAGCTGCAAGCATCTCAAGGGGTAGGCTTTGCTCATGGGTTTCTCTCGTTCCCATTCTAGGTGTGTGTGGCTGCTGCGGCGCTCTACGCCCCAGGTACAAAAGGCTGGTTGACAACATCTTCCCTGAGGATCCAGAGGTGGGTCTCATCTCTGGCAAACATCATGGCTCTTCCCATCTAGCTGTGCCTCTGAGGGCTGCTGGGTGGGGGAAGGCAGGCCTCTCAGGGCCCTGGCCACTGGGCCTTTTCAGACAAACTGAGACCTCACCCACAGCCCTGGGTAGTGGAGAGAGGCTACCAAGGGACACGAGGGATGAGGAAGATGTTTGGATCCCTCGGAAGGCAGGATCTCCAGGAGGCAGTTGGAAGTTGGGTTTGGCCTGCTTTGAGCCATTATGGCCCAACTGAGACATCTTTCCCACACCCATCTCTCTGGGTGATGGTGCCTTGACCTGCAGACACTCTGGGTGGTGAGACTTCCCTCCTGTTTAGTGTGAGCGCTCTCCTGTCTTGGGTTTGCTCAGGAGCCTACAGCCTCCCCAGATCCCACTGTGGTCTGCCATGTCTGGGGTGCACAGACCATGGGAGGCCTGGCTCCTTGGCTTCCATGCTGCCACTCTACCCGCCAGGTTGCTTCCCAGGTTGTGGTCTGAGAAACATCAGGGTCTGATGTAACTTGACTTGCTCTATGGGAATCAATGGCCACTTCTTGATGGGCAGGCAAAGGATCTTGTTTCCAGCATCCTCTGGAGAATTCCCTAAAAGCTACACAGCTGCCTTCTTCCTGCGTGTGTCTTGGTGCCAGATATCTAGAATGTTTTAATTCTGAGTCACTTTTAATGAAGCCCTATCGTCCATTCATGCACACTCACACAAGTACATACTCATGTATGTGTACGCACGTATATATCTACAGACATGCACACACGTATATACATTTATAGCATTTGCTATTATAGCAAGCACATTTTAGGCTAGATTGGGAGTTCCTAGAGGGCAGGAACTATGTTTTAATCACCTCTGTGTCCCTGAAACCTACATGTTGTCTGGCATGTGCATAATGGGCACTCTGTAAATGCTAATTAGATGGGAGTATTATTTACCTCTAGACTTGAACTTGCCTAGCCCTGCTATGGCCACAGTGAGCGTGAGCTGTCATCTCTTGTAGGATGGCCTAGTGAAGACCAACATGGAGAAGCTGACCTTCTATGCTCTCTCAGCTCCAGAAAAGCTAGATCGTATCGGTGCCTACCTCTCCGAGAGGCTCATCCGTGATGTGGGTCGTCATCGATATGGGTAAGTGGTATGGGAGGGAGGGAGAGAGATTTTCAGAAACTATGTTATTAGGTTAAACAAAGGGTCCTTTTAAGAAAATGACAGTAAACTGGATTATGGAACAGAACAAGAAATTGGTGACTGGGATGAAGAGTGTATTCCGTGTGTTATTCCAAGGGCAGGGTAAAGTTTGGTGCTGCTGCCAAGGTTTGGGGAGAAGGGGATGCTGACTTCCCAGGAGCTCCTCTTTTAGCATCCATTCACCCCTTGTGTTTCTGTCCAGAAGCCCTCACCCCAGAGGCTGGGGCCTTAAAAGTTAGTGTACCCCAAAATGTGAGGCTGTCTTCATCGACTGTGTCCCACCTCCTTCCACTTACTGCTCTAAAAAGTGAGGAGAAGCTGTCTGGTTCTAGTCAGAAGGCAAGGTTGGGGCAATTTATGCCTTAAAAATACACTGAAGTGAAATATTTATCAATCTCTTGAAAGGAAGGGCTTTCTATGTTTAGAAGAGAGAAGAAATCCTAAAGAAAGTAACTGATCAATAGATTTAAGTGCTTAAAAATGTAAGTATTTTGATGTCAAGAGACACTCAAAATATTAAAAGACAAACAATGAAAAAGTACTTTCAAAAAATAAGACAAACGATTCAAACTCAGATATCCATTTGTAGCTCATAACAAATCGGGAGGAATAGTGGGGAAATCGAGACCCCAGGAGACTGAGGCAGGGCCCTTAATAAGCAACGGACAGAAGAGGAGACAGAGCTTGTTGGGAACATGATATGACAGTCGACAGACTTGTACTCAAAGCTGTGTATTGAAATACTAAGATACTATCTTATCCAATTAATAAAAAAGTATTATTTCTGGTATTAGCCAAGAGGTGATAAACTGGGAGGCATTTTTACACTTTCGTAGAAAGAAGGCAAATGGGTTAAAACTTTCTAGAAAGTAATGTTGAAATAGGTGTCAAGAGCTTCAAAAACACTGATGCTCTTTGATCAGTAATTTCATTTCTATTTGTCTATCCCAAGGAATCAATCTTAAATATACTCTACCTTCACACACAAAAATGTTCATTATGGTGGCTTTTTTATAAAAATGAAAAACTGGAAATAACCTGTATGCCCGGCCAGAGAATGGTTCAGTACATTATAATGTATATCATTTGATAAAATGCTATCTAGTCAATAAATACGGGGTTTATAAAGTTGCTTTTCATATAATACGGAAAATGCCTTGAGTAAATGAAAAACAAAATACATAATTAAACAAGAAAAAATGTCAATGACTAGAAATTGTAGTAAATACAAATGTATACAAATAAGAATATTCATTTTATGAGCAGTGTGACTGAGGTTTTTTTGTTTTGTTTTCTGTCTACTTTTTCCTGCGTGTTTTCCAAATATTCTCTCTTGAGCATGTGTTACTTCCACAATACAAAAAAGGGAAGTTGAGTGGCAGGGCACATCATGCCACGATTGGGAGAGACTGAATGTGAGGACGCTGCGATGTCCCTGTGGCATTGCTAATGGGGCTGAGGTTAGGTAGATTCAGAGCAGCTGTTCCTAAGTCCAGTTGGTTCTATACTCCACGGAGTCTTTTATATCCTTCCTCCGTTTTGCTCAGCTCCCACCATCCTCTTGCTCACACTCTCATTCTTTTAGTTCAGATTGTGGCAATAGCCTTGGAAATTGTCTGCCCGCTGCCATCTTTCCTGGGCTGGTCCTTCTAGCTTAATGCTTCTAGACATGATCTTCACACACAGATCCCCAGCCCTACCTCTTGTCTCCTTTAGAATAGAATCTAAGCTTCTCAGCTTGACTTTTAGGGTCTTCCACAACCTGCCCCTAACACAGCCGAGCCCACCACTCCCACCGTGTCTGCTGTGAACCAGCTCCAGATGGACTGGCTGACCCAGCCTACCCCAGGCTCTCTGGGCCTCCTGCCCCTGGGCCTTTGTGGCACTCTCTCACCTTGACCTCCCTTGATAAAGCCTCTCGCCACTGCCCATCATCCCCTCTGCCCTCCAAGACCTTTTCCTCCTGGTGGGGAAGATAAAGTGAGCCTTTAAGTAGAGGTTTGCATGGTGCTGACAAGGTATAAAGGTCCATGAAGCACAGGCCCCACCAACTAATCTTAAATCAAGCTGTCCCTGGTGTAAAAGCAAGACCCAAACCAATACATTCCTATGACCATTTTATATAATAAAATTAGGCTATATGCTCAGTAAGAAAAGTACGAATCTACATGTGTAGATTATACAAAAGGACTTGACATATTATTGCAAGGCAAACAAGTAAAAATGGCTTTATCCTAGGTTGAACCTAAAACTAATCTGCTAGCTCTAACATTAAACATTTAATACTAATTTTGCCTGCTGTCTTTGCAGTGATGGTTCACTCTGTAAAAATGTCCTATAGCCAGCAGAGCCACTAAGAATCATTCTGCTGCCCTTAGAACTACAATTCAAAATTAGTATCATTCCGTTAAAAATAGCCATTGCCGCATCTAAGTATTTAAAACCTAAAGGCCTCACTGAGGACTTTATTCATAAACATCTGGAGAAGAAAAGTCTGTTCGATCTGATCTCTTGTTCTCTCTGCTTGCCCTCCCTGTCTTTTCCTACCCAGTGCCACATACATCATCATTATCTTCCTTGTCATTGATGGCAGCTTTGGCAGAGCAAAACATTCACACACAGACAGTGTGAGGAGCTGTGTGTACCTGCTGTGAAGCAGGGGTCTGTGTTTGTGGTTTGACTGTATGGACATGAACTTTGGATTTGGACCCAGTAGGAGAACCACCCTCCTCCAGCCCGCTGCCTTCCTGCACTGTCACCTCATTCTTGTTGTGTGTGGACTCAGGTGCTTAGTACTGGGAGGTATGGGGGGAAAGAATTTGGGCAGAGAGGATAAGAAGAGGATAAGAAGGCATGCCATGAATTTCAAGGCATTGTTCCTTGGCATGGAATATGATGGGCAGTGTATACAGAGCAGCAACAAGCAAGCGGTCCTTATAGTCTACTCCTTCCCCTTTGTACATTTCCTTTCTGGGTCAGCCCCAATGCTAGCATACCCCTAAAAGCCGGAGATCAGAAGGAAAAATGGCAGTGCTGGGTAAGATTAGCCTCAGTTGACAATGATCACTGGGTGTTGACAAGTACAGAATGCTGTGTTAGATGCTGCTAGAACCCCCAGTGCCTGGAGCTGTCATCCAGCCCAGGGCCAGGCCCTGGAGGATGGAGATGTGCATGCCAAAGATAGTTGGGCTACTCTAACCTGAAGACCCTGGCCTAAGAGATACACAGGCTGACCTTCAGTGTACCGCAGACTCCTAGATGAGAAGGCTCATCCTTCCCTTCCTTAGCTGATGTCAACCTGCTCCTCCTACTCCTGGACTCCTGAACAGGTTTTGTCTAGGAGTGGGCTGACCAAATACGTCCAAACTGCCCAGAATAAGAGGTTCTTTGTCAAGGCCACTGTCTTTGTGTGACACCTGGGCAATAACTGGCCCTACTAAAGCTGCCTCCTTCTTCCTGTCGATCCTCATCTCTGACCCTGGATCTGCCTGTCCTAAGTCTGGCTCCCATACTTCCCGTCCTGCTCCTCCTTCCATGGAGGCTCCGTGCCTCCCCTGGTTTCTAGCGCCACTCCTGACTGAGTACAAGGTGTTGAAGCAGAGCCAGCCGCCTGTCCTGGGACTCAATACAAGGTACTTCTCACCACTCTCCTAAGCACCAGGACCCCTGTGTCTTTTCCTCAGTTGTGACTTACCTTTTGCCTTGGTCCCTGACCCTGAGTTCTTCTTGATATAACCTGTCATGTGTCCTCTCCTGGACTCCATTGCTGCTCATGAACCTCTGTCCATCCCAGATCCCTTGAGTTCTGCCCTCTTTACCTGCTGGGAAAACCCACAGTTGTCCCCGAGACCCTTGTTGTCAGACCCTTGCTGCTATGGTCTGTAACCTGCTCTCCCCCTTGCCAGCAGGCCAAGCTCCTTCCTACCCAATCCTGCTTTAAGTACCCAGTTAGGATAGTTCAGATTCCCAGACCTTTTACTATTTGGACCCTTACAGGACCCTAGCCCCATATAGGAAAGTTCTGACCCTAACCCTGTTGAGTGGACACCCCCCTGGGCATCCCTTGTTCTATTCCTTTTGCAAGTGTAGGACTAACAGAGAGGACTACTCAGGAAGGTTATGACCAAATAGCACACAGAGCATTGAACTGGGGGCTCCCAAGGTCCCATTGACTCCTAATTTTCTAAGATTAAAAGCTTAAGTTCATAATTACAAACATTGTATCTGTAGTATGGGATCAGAGGTGGGGAACAAAGGATAATGGTGTATTCAAAGAACTAGGCCTTACACGTCTTTACTTTTCAGTTTCACTTCTACCATAATGTTCACCTTCCACCAAAATGGAAACTTTCCACTTTCTGCTCCTGGTAAGTAGCCAGTTTTTTTTTTTTTTTTTCCTAGCAAAGGATGGTTTTTCCATATCAGGATTTTCTGGAATTTTTTTGCAGGAAAAGGAAAAGCAGTAATCTCAGCTCTGGGTTATGGGAGGCCTTCTCATTTCTTCTCTTGCCTAGCCCCACCCCACCCCTTCCTTTACGTCAGTCACTTAAGCCCTATGATAATAGTGAAATGCTACAGACCCCTCCATACAGAAGGATACCAGGGTGATTCATAAGGGAAGAGACTCCCACTCCGCCTGCTCACATTTCCTCCCCACCATGTCTGGCTGCCTGAATGCATCCAGCAGGTTGCATCCAGGTCTCTCTCTTCAGGGCAAGTTTGTCCCCTTTGGAAGGACTCCAGTCCAGTCTGCTTCCTCTACCCCATAGGAGTCAGTCTCTGCCTCATGGTTGTACTGTGGACCTAAAACATGCCAGGACTGGGTCTGCAGGGCACAGTAGGATTCCTGGCCTGTGATTGTGCCCTTTTCTGAAGGACAAGGTTGCAGAGCCAGGAATGGCTGCCCCTACCCCAGCAGGGAGAGATAGTGGGCATGGCTCCAGCTCTAGGCTCACCGGTTGCTTACCAAAGGAACTCAAAGGCCCAAGGCAGCCTTTGTACTTGGAAGCTGTATTGTACAGAGAGCATGACGATTCATTTGTGACTGTGCCCAGAGACAGCTATTTACTTCTTATTAATTAATTTATTTATTTTTCATCCTTCACTTTAGTCCATGTGTGTCCTTATAGGTGAGATGGATTTCTTTTTTGCAGTTTTTGGCCAAGGGTGGGTTTGAACCCACCACCTGTGGTATATAGGGCCGGCACCCTACTTGTGAGATGGATTTCTTATGGGCAGCATATAGCTGGGCCTAGTTTCTTTCTTTCTTTTTTTTTTAAATTTCAGATTAACATGAAGGTATAAGCGATAAGTGTATAATGTTTGCATTTGTTAGGTAAGGTCCCTGTTGCAGTTGTGCCCCTCACCCAGGAGGCGTGCCATATACCCTTACATAGTGCCTATTAGGAGCTTACCATTTCCCCTCCCTCCTCTCCACTCTCCCCTCCTTCCTTCCTGCCCCCTCCCCCAGATTGAATTAAATTGAGTTTTTTCTCTTGTGTGGGCATGTTTTAGTTTATCTACTGACTTCATATGAGTATTGAGTACACTGGATACTTGCTTTTCCATTCTTGTGATACCTTACTAAAGAGAATTTTCAGTTCCATCCAGATTAACACAAAAAATGTCAAGTCTCCATCTTTTTTATGGATGACTTGTATTCCATGTTATACATATACCACAGTTTACTAATCTATTCATGGTTTGATGGGCACTTGGGTTGATTCCACGTCTTGGCAATCATAAATTGTCATAAACTAGATTGTAAACAATCTAGTGCAAATGTCCTTATGATAAAATCACTTTTTTTTTCTTCTGGGAGAAGTAGTAATGGGATTGTGTGATCGATGGGAGATCTATTCTTAGTTCTTTGAGGATTCTTCGTACTTCTTTCCAAAGAGAGACAACTATTTAATAATATTTAATCATGTTTTTATTTAACTTAATATTATTAAATAATAATTTACTAAGAGTTGATGCAACTCGTCTAAAAGGAAAAATTCAGAGTATAGAAGCCATTTTTAATTATGGTTATTTGGAATAGAAGTTAGCTTGGCTCGGCGCCTGTGGCTCAAGTGGCTAAGGCACCAGCCACATACACCCGAGGTGGCAGGTTCAAATCCAGCCTGAGCCTGCCAAACAACAATGATGGCTACAACCAAAAATTAGCCGGGTGTTGTGGCAGGTGCCTGTGGTCCCAGCCACTTGGGAGGCTGAGGCAGGAGACTCGCTTGAGCCTAGGAGTTGGAGGTTGCTGTAAGCTGTGATGCCACAGCACTCTACCCAGGGAGACAGCTTGAGGTTCTGTCTCAAAAAAAAAAAAAAGGAAAAAAGGATGGATTTAAGCTAACATTATTGGGTATCTGCCATACTTCAGAGGCAGTACCTGAGATTATCACTTAATTCTCACCATATCTCACTGCTAATTTAATTTTCTCCACAATCCTGTGAGATGACATTACTGTCTCCTTCTTACAGATAAGGAAACTAAGCACACAGAATATCCAGTGTCAGGTAAGAGCACCTATTCCCAGAGGGTTATTAAATTCTTTGCACTGTCCCACTCTGTCACTCCTGAGACCACCTGGCCACTGCACCCTCTCCTTTTAAAGAAGTACTCCTAACGCTCCCTTCCAAGTTCCAATCCCTGATACCGGTTATCTCAATTCATCTTGAGAAGAAAACATCGAGAATGAATTAATCCTCAGGGACAACAGAGAGCCTTCCAGCCCTTCCCAGCAGCTTCGCAGAGAGGAATCAATTTCATTCCAACCAGCCTGGATCTTGGCATCAGAGGTCAGGGGACCGTGCAACCTGGAACTGGGAAGCACCTCCCGGCCACTGCTCCCCACTTTCACCCCCTTATTTCCCACCCAGAGGTCAGCCATCATCCCTCCCTCTCCATTCCTCACAAATCCAATACAGTACCATCTCTGGTTGGGCATACCTGTCAAACTCCTCCAGAAACCACAGCCTTTGCCCTAGGACTAGTATCCAGGATTATGCCCATCACCTGCCCAAGGCCATCCCACACTGTGCATGCCCTTGCAGGCACCTACTCCCTCTGCATACCCCTCTGCCTGACCATTCACCTTGAAATTCAGTGTCGACCTCCCCCACTAAACTGAAGCCCTCATTAGAGCAGGAACCATATCTGTCTTATTTACCATCATATTCCCCAAGGCCTAGTACAGTGCCTGGCACATAGGAAGAGCTCAGTAAACATTTGCTGGGTGGGTGGATGGACAGACAAGGAACTGAATGAATAAGCCCTCGGTATTATTGCACAGTCTCCTAATGGCTTGTTATTTTTGCCCTCTGCTTCTTTAGCTCCCAGAGAGCACCCCCAGACTCCCTGAGGATCGAGGCATGGGACTGGCTATGTGGTTTGACTTGCTCTCTACCACAGGCCAGGTTCAGCCAGCCATCAACTCCAGAGTGCCCTCAGGCCCAGCCCTTTGACTCCTACCCTCTGCCTCATGGGGAGAAACAGTTCAGTGTATCCACCTTCCACGAAGTCATCTCTCCCAGCACGACCCCTTCCTCAACACTGAGCCGTGACTCATACCCACATCTGCTTGGCCCTACCCAGGTCCCCATCCTGGGGTCACACTGGGGTCTATTTAACCCTCCTCCCTCAGATCTGACCCTCCTTGAGGCAGGCGTGGGCTGTAATCTAAGGAATGAAGCATGTGGCTGAAGACTCTGGCGGTCAGTGCCCTTGATCCATCACTCGCTAATGGGCTGCTTTCCCAGAGTGGCTGTAATAAAAATGTATCTTCTTGTTATTCCCCAACAATTTGAATTATCTCTGTTCTCCCCCACAGAGTCCAACGCCAATTGATTCAGACTTTAGACACACATAAGAAGCTAATGTTCTTGTTTCTGGAAAGATGAAAGTGATGAGATCGTTCTTAGCGTTCTAGGGCCTAAACTCTGGGCCTATGTAGCTAGCCCACGGCTGCCATGGTCACAGAGTCTCCCGAAGACTTGTCCCCTACAGATCTTAGTCTTGGGCTAAGGCCACGATCCTACGTTCTATTTTCTGACAAAGACATAGGTGAGGTCACAGGCAACACAGCTCTGTTTCTCTTAAACAACAGAAAAAATCCTGCAATTTTCCTCCAGGGAAAATAGAATCCATTAGAACACCTACAGTTACTTCTCAGAACAGCCTGAGTTATCTCAGTGAATTGGTAGTCACTGGGGTCAACATTATTAAAAAGCATGAGCTGCAAGCTTTTGGCAAATACTGCTCCCAAGACCCTGTCCAGGAGAATAGCTGTGGGAAGGAAGGAACATCAACAGTTTAGGTTTTGTGGACTTTTGAATTCTTCTAATTTTTATAAGAAGTGTTCTATTTTTATAATTAAAAACAAAAATATTCCTCCAACCCTTTCTTTCTCCTTTAGGCATAGAATCAAAGAACTATAGCATCTTCAAGGAGCTATAGGACCAACCCTTGAAGAGAATTTAGCCCAGCCCCCTTTCAACCTAGGAACCTGGTCTCACAGAGGGGAGGGGTTTGGCCAAGGCCAGTGCAGCTCGAGATCACACACCCTTGGAATCCATTTCCCAGGCACTCATTTATGGAACTAATTGTTCCATAGTGAATCCAACTGGAACATGGGCTGCTACAGAAAAGTGTGGCCTAAAATTTCCCCAAGGAAAAGAGAAAAGGCAGTGGGGGATGTGATTTAAAAAAAAAAAAACTGAATGTGAGGGCTACGTGCGGTGGCTCATGCCCATAATCCTAGCACTTAGGAGACAGATGGGATGATCATTTGCGGTCAGAGGTTTGAGGCCAGCCTGAGCAACATACCATCTCTACAAAAGATGAAAAAATTGGCCTGGCACGGTGTTGTGCACCTGCACTCCCAGCTCCTTGGGAGGCTGATGAAGGAGGATCACTTGAGCCTGGGACTTCCAGGCTGTGGTGAGCTATGATGACACCACTTCACTCCAGCCTGGGTGACAGACTGAGACCCTGTCATTAACAGAACAAATGAATGAACAAACAAAAAACTAAGTTTGACTCTTCTGGAGGTGAATTTGTTAAAGCTCAAGAACTGAGTAAGAAAATCCCTGAGAAATTTAAGAATTGAGTGAGAAAATCCCAGAGAAACTGCTGAGAGAACTAAATGGAGCAAGGGAGACCCCCAGGGCTAAAGAGCAATATCTGCCTTTACGTCTCACCAATATTTCTATATTCTTTTATCTGTGTATCAGGAGAGAAAGAAAGAAAGCAATTGAGTGAAAGAAATGCTACCACATGAGAGGTGGGTCAGAGGTGTGGCAAGGGCCATTATGGGGGGCGGGGAGGTCAGGCAATTTCAAGGCTTTTCTTTTCCTGTAACCTCAAGTTGCAAGAAGGTGGGAAGTGGCAAAGAAAAGGGCCTCTGAAGGCCCTTTGGAAGCCATGCACAGGGCTTGTGGCAGTCAGAGGGCTGGAGGCTGATCCGTCCCTACAAGCTAGAGTGAAGGGTGGGGGTGGGGGAGCTGGTCTTTGTTTCCCTATTGTTTGCTGGTATGAATGCTGGCTCCCCAAAATATAACCAAAGCAAATCACTAGAAAAGAAAAAACTGAATGTATTCCTACTTGAGAGAGGGAAATTGCTCCTTTGACAGAGCCTTAGTAGTAACGAGGAGGGAGTCAAAGTCCAGATACTCACTGGGATTCGGAAGTCTGGTTTACGATGATCGTTCAGCTGGGAGGGCTCTGGGACAGTCTCTCTGGGATTTTCCTGGGTTTTCTCTTGTAGCCCAAGATGGCAGCTTCAGCCAGAAGCAGCACTTGCTTACACAAATGCACCCAAATACAGGAAGGAGCGAGTATTTGGAGTCATTTTATGAATGCAGAAAATATTCTCAGAAGCTTTCAGAGGCCTCTGTGTAGGTCTCATTGGCTAGGGTTTTGCCATGTCTCTAGACGAAAGAAATTAGCTTTTTTGGCCTTAGAGTCATGGCTGCAAGAGTGCCCATGAGATACTTGGACATCCAATATTCAAAAAGAACTGGGATACTCTCATTGAGTAAGAGGCATGGCCATGGACAGGCAAATTAATACAGTCTGCCATAGCAAGAATTTCTGGCTAGATAACTCCTGAGGTCGATTCCGACTCTTTGATTCTACTTCTAAGTTTCTTTCCACTTTCAGAATCCTACTTTTTATAAGTAGGCACTCCTTTTTTAAAAACTGCTTTTTTTGAGTTACTTATGGCCCAGTTTTCCTCTCCCACTCCCTGCCTTTGAGACTACAATTAGCCCCTGGTGACATGTTTGGCACAGGAGCGCTATGAACACAGTCCTGATGAACTGGGTACAGGCCCAGACGGTAAGGGCAGGAAGCTAATTGCAGTTTTACTCTCTCCTTCAACTCCCCTGCAAAAATAGAAGTAAATAAGAGGAGACTGTGAAGCAAAGTACAAGCCGAACAATACAATACTGGTTGCAGAGGATATACCACCCTGGATCTTGCTGTATACCAGACCATCTTTAACGGCCCCAGGATTGGCATACACTTAATGGGCTGGTCTCTCTACTCTGCCTAGGAGTCCTGTGGTCACCTGCAATAACCAGGATTATTGTAAACTAACCCAATCTGGAAACCCAAAGCCAAACATGCCTGAGCACCCAGGCCTTTGAATGCCAAGACTTAGAAAAAGGTATGGCGAGGCCCTTGGCTTTCACTGTGCAAGACAGAGTCCTGCCTCCCAGTGAGTCCCACAGGGTGAAGATCATCCCCAAATTGGAAAGGCCAGATCAGATTCCAGGCAAGGAAAAATTGAAAGGCCAATGTCCACCAAGGGGTTTCATGGACTCTGGCTTGCCCTACCCAGCCACTCCCCTGTACCTTTTGCCTACCACTACAATTGGGTATAAAAATAGATGGAGAAAAATAGACTTATTATAAGGAATTAAGGCCAGGTACAATGGCTCATACCTTTAATCCCAGCCCCCCTCCCTGCATTCTCATGAGCACATGAAGCACTGGCAACTAGCTCTTGCCACAGAGCAAGCAGGGAAAGAGGAAGGCAGAACCTCAGCCTGCCATGATTTCTCACCAGTGGCATGGAGAGGAAGAATGGGGCATTTGAGCCACTGAATATGACCAGTGTGGAAACAGAAGGCCAGAGTTCAGGCTGCTGTGGGGAGTGAGGACTGGCATCAGATGAATAGCTCTTCTTGGCAAAGGCATGCGGCCATAGGACAATGGGTCAGAGAGGCCCCATCCTAATCCTAGTCACTGAAGCCTCGAGGGTTGCAGACCTGAGCTGTGTGCAGCAGAGGTGACAGAGACTAGGATTTGGGGGAGCCAAGGCACACACAGCTCGCATGAAAAAGCCAGGCTGCATGGGACCCTTGGAGGCCAGGTAACATCCCACTGAATCACTGCTGATTCCCCAGCACCTAAAATAAAATCAAATCCTTACTGATTTCTTACTAGGAACCCAGCTCCACGATGTTTTCTGTATGTGTGATTTCATCAACAGTAGGAGTCAGGTTCTTCAGAGAAACAGAACCAATATGGCTGCGGCCTCCAACCCCCAAGCTGTGGACCAGTACCAGTGCATGGCCTGATAGGAACTGGGCTGCACAGTGGAAGGTGAGAGGTGAGCAAGTGAACAAAGCTTCATTTGTATTTACAGCCGCTCCCCATCATTCCCATCACTGCCTGAGCTCTACCTCCTGTTGGATCAGTGGCAGCACTGGACTCTCATAGGAGAGTGGACCCTACTGTAAACCATGCATGTGAGGGATCTAGGCTGTGCTCCTTGTGAGAATCTAATGCTCAATGATCTGAGGTGGAGCTGGAGTGGGATACCACTGATTCTGCATTATGGTGAGTTGTATAATTATTTCATTACATATTACAATGTGATAATAATAGAAATATAGTGCACAATGTAATGTGCTTGAATCATCCTCAATCCCCTTTTTACATGAAATCAGTCCCCGGTGCCAAAAGGGTTGTGGACTACTACAATAGGGTATGGAAATATAGAGAGATAAATCAATTTATTTTAAGGAATTAGGGCCAGGTATAGTGGATCATACCTATAATCCCAGCACTTTGGAAGGCAAGGCAGGAGGATTGCCTGAGGGCAGAAGCGTTGCTAGAGACCAGGAGTTTAAGACCAGCCTAGACAATATATTTAGACCCCATCTCTACAATTTTTAAAAATTAGCCAGGCATGGTGGTGTGCACCTGTAGTCCCAGCTACTTGGGAGTCCAAGGTGGGAGGATCATTTAAACCCAAGAGTTTGAGGGTTTAGCGAGATATGGCCATATAACTGCCTTCTAGTCTGGGCAACGGGAACTGGCTTATGCAATAATGGAGACCGGTAAATCTAAAATCTGCAGAGCTAATGTCCCAGTTTGAGTTGGCAGGCCCCCAGCTGCCATAGCATCGGGAAGAGTAGATGTCTTACTTGTCTACTTTCAAGGCCTCCAGGCAGGAAGAATTCTCTTACTCGGGGGAGGGTCACCCTTTTTTCCTACACAGACCTTCAGCTAATGGAATGAAGCCCACCCACTCTATGGAGGGTAATCTACTTTACACAGTCTACCAATTTAAAGGCTAACCTCATGCAAAAACATGAGGTACCCCTTGGCCTAGCAAAGTGACACATAAAATTAACTTTCACACTTTCTCATACTATTATTTTGAGATAAGTTAATTGAGACCCAGCATGAAAGTAGCAAACCCAGAATTTACATGGAAAGACTCTGATTCCAGAAATTGCAGCCTTAGCCACTACACAACACTACATCTCACTTCAGGCAAATACTCAATATGTATTGTTGAACAAATGAATGAAAGAATGATGTTCCGGAGAACAGTTTAAGCAAAGTCCTGTGAGAGCACAGAAAACACAGAGACTCCTGATTGAGGTGATTAAGAAAAGCTTTCAGGAATCTCATTTATGTTCTATTTCTGGAGAGGAGAAGGGAGAGTGTAACAGACATACTAAAAGGTCCTCATGGTCCCTACTTCTTGATGTTCATACCCTTAGGAATACACACACTTTGAGTGTGATAACTTGATGATAAGCAATAAAATACAGCAAAGGTGGCAGGTGTGACTTCTGTGATTACCGGAGATAAGTTTATGCTGCCCGCCTTACTTGGAGACCTTCTCCCTTGCTGGCATTGAAGAAGCAAGCACTCATGTTGAGGAGACCCACCAGGCAAAGAACTGAGGGCAGCTCTTGGCCAACGGCCAATAAGATACTGGGGTACTTAGCCAGACTACCTGCAAGGGCCTGAATTCTACCACCAGGGGAGCTGGGAAGCAGGTCCTTCTCTAGCTGAACCTTGAGTAGGTGGTGGTCCTGGCTGCAGGGGATCCAGCTGAGCCATGCCTGAATTCCTGACCCAAAGGAATTATGAGATGATAAATGTATATTGTTTAAAACCACTCAGTGCAGTAATAGATAACTAACACAGCATCATTGGCAGAGAAAACACCAGAAGTTTGGAGTTGGAGAGGCATGGGGAATGTCAGGAAATGCGTGTTCTTTGTAGCTGGAGCAAAGCTATATCTGGGGTAAGTTGCAAGAGGTGGGGCTTGGAAAGGTGGATTGGCACCGGGCTATGGGGGTTTTCAAAGTTACCCAGGCTTTCCTGTAGGAAAGGAGTTTCTGGTGATGGTAGATCTTGGAAGGGATCTATGTGGGGAGTGAGTGGGTCCCTTTGAATAACCCTTAAATAGTAATCTGTCACCGTCTACAGGTAAGTCTGGTCTGTGTAGTGACACTGGGTTTTCCAAATCAGAATCTTGCCAAGATTCTGGGATACATGACCCCAAGTCCCATTCTTTGGGGGGCTCAAGACAGCTTGTAACCAGTAGAGGTGAGAACCTAAGGTCCTTGGAGAACAAGGATGCCTCTGAATGGTGTTTGTTTCCTCAACTTCCCCCATCCTCTCAGAACTTGGCCCAGGACAAAACCCACAGTCACTGCCAAAAGGGCTTCCCAGAACCCTCAGGGCAGCGGCCACAGTGGCTCAGCCTTAACTTACAATGACATCAGCTTACTCCACAGCCAATGGAAAAATTGCTAAGGCACTTTGGTTTTTGTTTTGTTTTTTGAGACAGACACCTGCTCTGTTGCCCCAGGCTAGAGTGCCAAGGCGTCAGCCTAGCTCTCAACAGCCTCGGATCCACCCACCATTCACCCTAGGCTCAAGCAATCTTCCTGCCTCAGACCCCTCAGGAGCTGCTATTACAGGAATCTGCCACAATGCCCTGCTAATGTTTCTATTTTTAGTAGGACAAGATCTCACACTTACTCAGGCTGGTCTTGAACTCCTAAGCTCAAGCAATTCTCCTGCCTCAACCTCCCAAAGTGCTAAGATTTCAGGCATGAGCCACTGCGCTCGCCCTGCAGAGGCACTTTGCAGGCACTGGGGACATGAGAGCATAGCAAATAGTTCATGGGGCCTTAAATTCAAGGGTTTGTAGATGGATTAAAACAAAACAAAGTGCTCTCATGATTTAAAAAGGCTATTTAGTCAGGCCCCTTAGTTTTGTTCCTCACCCCTTATAACAAATTAGTTGAATAACCCCAAAGCCCTCATCTTGGTGAGTGACTGTGAGAGAGAAGGCCAGGCGAGCCTGCCTGCCATCAGGATGTTGTGTGGGGTCTTTAACTCCCAGGTAGAGAAACTTGCTCAGAGGTGAAAATCTTTCTCCTTTGGTTGGAGTTCAAGGAAGAGAGAACGGCTGTGTCTCTCATGTTTATCCAAATGGTTATCAGAAGAATGATCAGAGTGTGGCTCAGTGGTGCCTGATGCTCCTGGGCTGTGGATTTAGAGGAAAGTTCTGGTAGGGAAGGAAAATTGGGCCAGTGTGGAGAGAACAGCTATGAGAGAGGGCCCAGAAGCTCTGAAACCTCAGCCTTGGAGGGAATTTAAAATGTGGAGTCCCCTAAGACCAGAAATCACAAGGGAGTCCTGCCAGCCAGTGCTCAGGGGAATAAAAATATACCCAAAGGCAAATCCAGGCCACATTCCACAGGTCCAGTCACCTTCCTGGGCTACAGAAAAAAAAGGCAACTTTAAAGGACATCCCAGAGAGAAAAATTTCATTCATCTGGTAGAGGCTTCCAGACCACTTTGGCACCAGATGGTGTGGGCCACATCATGGGGTAAGACACGGCTCCCGCCCTCCAGGTGCTGCAAGGCCAGTGGTGAGACAGCAGAAAAACAGTCGTGGCTCTGACAAGGCTTGGGCCAGTGAGCTTGGAGCAGAGGAGGGAGGAGAGAGGCCACCTAAGAAAGAGTGTTAGAATAGGGTCAGGCGATCCCTGAGTGGACAAGGATGAGGAGGACAGCCCAGGCCAGGCAGCCACAGAGCCAGGTGGACCCAGCTAGCATGCTGTGGAAGGAGCACAGTGAAGGGAAGATTGGATGTGTGGTCTTGGGCCAGACTGAATCCCAAGTCATATTTTTTAACAAGTCAACACAAGAAGATCTCCAGCTCCTGGCTGAAGCTTCCATCTCTCTCCTGAGGAGAGAGATTCACAGAAGAGGCACAGATGTCCAAGGAGTAGCCCCTAATTTCCCCCAGGCACCCTCTCCTCTCAGGAGCTCCCCCCAGCAACCTCTGGCAGTGCTCTCCCCCATCAGGTATCCCCTCACCATCTGAAAGTGAAGCACTGGTAACCTTTCGTGGGTACTGGATCCTGCCATCCCACCATTGTCACTCCAGGACCTTTTCTTCCTATGACAAAGTCTAAACCCTCATTCTGATGACAGTAGGAGAGGTGAATCCTTGATCTTCCTTGATGTTTGTCATTTACATCATCACTACCATTGTTACCATTAACAACATAAGGCCTTGCACAGAGGCGCACACAGGTGGAGGTTCTGTCACTGGATGGCCCTGAACTCAGGGGCAATTATTAGGAAAAGACGGGGGGCAAGGCTGTGATCCTTGGGCAATTGACTTTCTGATTTTCTTAATGAAAATCTTAATGCTTGGCTTGGCACTGGTGCACAGTGGTTATGGAGCCAGCCACATACACTGAGGTTGGCCGGTTCAAACCCAGCCCAGGCCAGCTAAGCAACAATGACAACTGCAACAGAAAAATAGCCGGGCCTTGTGGTGGGCACCTGTAGTCCCAGCTACTTGGGAGGCTGAGGCAAGAGAATCGCTTAAGCCTAAGAGTTTGAGGTTGCTGTGTGGGCAACATAGTGACACTCTGTCTCAAAAACAAACAAAAAAAGAGAAAGAAAGAAAAAAGAAAATCTTAATCCTTGATTAAAAATGCTCAAGAAAAATGCTCTTGGGGGACGATGGTGCCAGGGCCCTTGGAAGGGCTCATTTGTCTTTCTTTAACTTGGGGTAATTGGCAGGAAAGAGAATGATGGAAACCTTCTCCTATTTGCCACCAGGCATGTCATAGTGCTATCCAGGACCATCAGGGGCTCTTTCATACAAACATTCCTTCTGATACAGTAAAACTAAACAACTAGCTCCAGCCACTCACCCTCTTCTGCCCATAAGGAAGAATGTACGTAATGTCAGAACAACCTATACTGTTCCAAGAGTCTGGCCCCGTTGCCCAATTCCAGCCCTTTCTTGAGCTCAAGAAACTCAAGAAGAAAGCCAATATTCTCCTCAAAAGTGGACACCAGCCTGGTGGACCTCAGATACATCCTATAGGATCCCTAGCAAGTAGGTGATGCAGAATGGATGGGCTGGAGGAGAGGCAAGAACCCAAGACCCAGAGCCAGAGAAGCAGATACTTAAGGACCCAGGAAGAGCATTTTCACCACTCTCACCCTCCCTGTGATTTCCCAGTGTCTACAGAAAAGTCAGATTATTTTGTCCAGGCTTCAAGTACTGTGCATCATGACTCCAATCATTTTTGTCTCTTCTCCTGCCAGGCCTCCAAACCACTCTTCACTTTGGAGCATTCATGCTCCCCAAATACCCCACCTTAGCCCATCTACAAGTCTTTGCTCGAGCTATTGAAAGTCTTTGTGTTTGGGGTTGGATTCTCAGACCTTCAGATGAGGATGCAAGTATGAGTTTCTTTGGGATGGTGGATGGGGAAGGTAAGCCAAGAAAATACAAGCAGCTATAGTAGGAGAGGAAAAGAAGAAGTCAATAAAGGGCACTGTTTTTTAGCAGGTCCCACTGTGAGCAACTAAGGTTTGATTCTACCTGGGAACTCTGGGTACCAGCGTAGAACTCACTTCAGAATTATCCACATCCAAGAATAGAGGGAAATAGGGTATTTGTCCCCCAGTTCCCATGTATACAGGTATGAGTTTCTGCTGGGGTGGGGCAGACCCAGACTCTGGCGCACAGTCCAGTTTGCACACAAGAGCGGAGAAAGGTAAGGGGACATCAGCAGCTCCCCAGCAGTGCTTCTGCCCTCCCCCACCCACTTTCACTTAGAAGTTTTCTCAAAATGATCTGCTCATCAAAGGTACATGCCACCTCCTCCCCCAAACTTCTCTAATCATTAGTCAGAACCAGGGATTCTTTTCTTTGGTTTCTAGAATCACAGCACAACTGTTACAAAAACTCTTGAGGTTTTGTCCTTCACTCAGCTGAGTTAAAGGCTGAATGGACGCCGGTCAGTATGGTAGCAGCTCGCACCTTCCTGCTTTGACTTTGTTCCTTCCTGCTTTACTTGAGGGGTTGTCTATGATTTGCACACTCATAGCAGGTCCTTGATCCCATCAGCATTGAAACTAGAAAATATCTCTTAAAAAGTATCCCCGGCCCTGTTGCCTGAGTATAGTCTTGGAGCTGCACAGAGCTATCTTCCCCAGGGCAGCCCTTCACATGTCTGGGGACCGCTCTCTGGTTCTCTAGAGTTTTCCTTCTCCAGGACAGACATCCCCAGCTGCTATACTGGTTTTTCATTTTGTCCCAACAAGGCTATTGTTTTTAAGTGCTCTTGAAAGAACATTCTCTGCAAGGTGAAATAGAAATGAGTAGTCATGTTGGGACTGACCCAACCCTGCGCTGCGTCTCAGCAGGAATAAATACCTTCACGTCTCGCCAGCGGTGCAGAAATAATGGGCGAGAGCCGTATTCACAGGCACACACTTGCTCCAGTCGGGCCAATCAAAGGAGACTGTGAGAGTGTGAAGAGAGTGTGGGCTTCTGGTCGTGTAGACAGGAGTTCAGCCTCCAATTCCAATGTTATTTTTTTAAGCTATGTTTAAATATGTTTAAAGACATTCTAAGGAGAGGATAAAGAGAGGTTGATTAATGGGTACAAATACACAGAAGAAATAAAATCTAGTGTCAGTAAATCTGGAGGATGACCATAGTTCACAATAATCTGTCATACATTTCAAAATAGCTAGAAGGGAATAATGCAAATGTTTCTAGCATAAAGAAAAGACAAATATTGAAAGTGAGGGATATCCCAATTACCCTGATTTGATCTTCCCACATTACTTCAATATATTAGATTACCACATGTACCCCCCAAATACATACATCTACTAAGTACCAATTAAAAAAATAATTTTAAACCTGTAAGTGCAGGGTAAGAACCCTGACAGCCAATAACTCAATTGAAAACCTTCCTTGGCAACCTTGGGATAGGACCTGCAGGACCACGTGTGGGCCAGCCAGGCAACAGACCATCTCAAGAGCAAGAAGGGGATATCGAGGAGAAGAAAATTCCTGAAGAATTCCTGAAGAGGTCTGTTACAGTGAAGCACTTTTTTTTTTTTAAGACAGGTTCCTGCTCTCTGGCCAGGCTGGAGTGCAGTGATGTTATCACAGCTCCCTGCAGTTTCAAACTCCTGATCACAAGTGATCCTCCTGCCTCAGGCTCCCAAGTAGCTGGGACTACAGGCTCCCCTACTCCCAGATAATTTTTCTGTTTTTCTTTTAGTAGAGATGGTGTCTCCCTCTTGCTCAGGCTGTCTCCAACTCCTGAGCTCCCAGAGAGTGCTAGGATTGTAGCCGTGAGCTACATCCCTGTGAAGCACTTCTTAATCTTGTTTTCCAGAATCTTCCCTTCAGAGAATACTAGGAAGTGTTCAATAGTTCAAACCTCTGGCTGGGTACCTGTGGCTCAATCGGCTAAGGCACCAGCCACGTACACCTAAGGTGGCAGGTTCGAATCCCCAGCCCGGGCCCGCCAAACAACAATGATGGCTGCAACCAAAAAATGGC